>BQNB010200484.1:0-10984 GCA_026074375.1 Tanacetum coccineum
GGTTCGAGTCTTGCTCACCCGGGTAACCCCTTGTCTCCTTTCTTTTTTTTGGAAAAACTTTGTAAAGCAAAGTTGTTAAGCTTTTGGAGCTTAACAACTTTCTCAACTACAACTTTTTCTGAAAAGCTATAAATAAGCTTTAAAACAGCTTAAAAAACGACAGAAGCTTAAAATTTGAGCTTAAGGCTAAAAAAGCTAAGACATTTGGACTTTGTGGACTAATTAGCTAAACTTAGAACTAAATAAGCTAAGAGGGGGACTTAATCCTAAACTAGATAAGCACTAAAAGGCTTAAAAGCTAAAACTAAATAAGCTGAAAGAAGGGCTTAAGTGACAGAAAGCTAAAATAAGCTTAAAAGTAAAAAGGGCTAGGCTGTTGGACAAATAAGCTAGGTAAAGGGGGCAAATAAGCACTCACAACTCACTACACTATCCTAAAAAGCTATTTGGAAAACAATTGAGCTTATGAAATAGGCTGAATAAGCCAAGAGTAAAACCAAGAGTAAAAAATAGCAATTCTCTCCCACACTAAGCTAAGCTTAAAAAAGTCAAGGGTCTACTTAGTAGGCTTATGTATATAAGCAGTAGATACGAAATGTGCTGTGTCATAAGGGGCTGTGTTTCTGAGTTTGGGGATTTCTTTTGAGGTTCCGCGCCCCAGGGTTTTTACGTTTAGTTTATTGTCCTGTTGTTTGGGCTCTGGGATTTTTGTTTATGGTTTTATGTTTTGGTTGTCTTTTTTGCCATGTTCTAGATGGTTGTTTGGGATCGGGCCGGTTGCGTTGGGTTGGTGGAAATCGCAGAGGTGTAAGATAGTTTAAGTTAGGACGCGTTGTATAGTTGTAAATTTTGATTGAGTTAGTTCGTCAGAGGGAGCGGCATTAGTGTGAGCGAGAGGGGTACACAGGGGGGGTTGGGGTGGTGGTTTTAGGGTGGGTTTGTATAGGGATGGTGTGTGAGATGTTTTTATCTTATTGAGTATGTGTAGGTGGGGGGTTTTTATCTATGTGAAGGTTGCCTTTATTGATAAATGGGTTTTTGCCCCTTGACACGGGTTTGGTTCAAATGGTTTTTTTTTATTGTCTATGGGTTGTTTTAGTGTGCTTTTTGTGTTTTGGATGTGAAACCGACACGATCCCAACCCGGCGCTGTATCTCGCCATTTCCTATTTCACCGGCTCCGCCCCTATCCTCCGCCCCATACCACCCCCCCCCCCACCACACCACCCTACCGATGCGTATTATTCCCACATTCCTCCCTACTAATTACAACCCACATTCGACACATTGTCATTAGCGATCACAGGGGTGACGAAATATTATCACACCGAAAAACAAAAAATTGGCTTGGTTGCTTGTAACTTAGCAAATACACTATCTTTTTTAAATAAATCAAAAAAACATACACAGACAGAAAACAACAACTATCCTCTTTTTTTGTTTGGTCTGGGTGGGCTTGTGTTGTGTTTTTTAGGGGGGGTGCGTGAGGAGGGGGTGGAGGGGCTGCGGGGTAGGGTGTTGTTCGATTTCTTTGATTTGGGCACAGTTCCCTTTGAGATGGGCGGGTGTAAGGGGCCTTTTTTGGAGATTCATTTAAGTTTCACAATAATGATTCAAAAATATTAAGACTTAAATCTGATGTTTATATGGTTTGTAGGAGTCTTTTAACAGTTCGTTGGTAATGTGGTTTTGAGATCCTTTGTCTTATTCCTTTATGGGAAACAGGTTGGGGGGTGGCCTTTTAGGTGGGAATAAGGGGCGAGGTGGGAGAAAGTTTGTTTGTTTGTTTTTTTTTAAATTCTGTTATGGACTTGATTGCTTTTTGTGAGCACTGGTGGGGGGTGGCGTAGTGGTCATCGTAAATATAGGAGTGCTGGTAATTGCGCGTGAGTGTTTGGCTTTTGGTTTTAGTGTGGTTTAGGGTTTTCGTGGCTGTTTTTGTTTCGACAAAAATTTATTGTATAGACAACTTTTTATCGAGTGAGGGGGGTTTTGTGGGAGGTTGGAAGTTGTGTCAGGCATTAGGCAGTGGTGTGAGGGAGAATGGGTAGGGGGTTTGTTTGTTGAAGAGTAAAAATAAGCAATTCTCTACACTAAAGCTAAGCTAAAACAGTCAAAGGGCAACTTATGGCTTAAAAATAAGCTATCTAAAGAGCTTTTCAAAGGCTGAGATTTAGAGGGCTTATTAAGAAGCTTATGGGCTCACAAAATAAACCAAAATCTTGGGATTGAGTTCATTAAAAAGCTAAGAAAAAGACCTTAAAAGTCACCCCTAAAGTACTCTAGCGAATGGATTTGTGCACAAATTTTGAGCTTCTACAACACATTTAAACCTGCTAAATTTTTAGAGTGAAAATGGGCTTTTAGATTTAAAAAAAATTGACACTTAAAAACTTTGGTGGTTTGACTTACCAAGTCAAATGACCAAAGGTGACTTGTGACAGCTTGTTTAAACACACAAAAACACTCTTTTTAAAGCCTCACTCACAATTACAAGAGCTTATTAAATAAGCTCTTGTAACTCTTTTGTAAAACACCACAGTTTCAAAAATGACTTTAAAAACTTGGAAAAACATTTTTGAACTCAAAAACCTTTTAAAAACAGCTTCTAATAAGCTCAATACTTAAGCTAAATCTAACTTAATTACCACAACCCATACCAAAAACCATTTTGACCCGTTTTTACTCTTAACCCAAACACCCCTTTAATATTTTGAAAATGACTTTTTAAACCTATAAGAACTAAGTTAACTGAAATTTTTAAAAGTCTATTACTACTTATGCAATTTAAGATAATAAAAAGATAAAAAGCAAAACAATTAAGCACTTAAAAAAAACAATAAGCTAGAACAGAATAAGCTACTTATGACAGTTTTTAGCAACTTGCATACAAGTGAAATAAAGAGTAACTAGAAAGCATGCTTAGGCATAAATGAACATAAATAAGCACATAAGACATTAATAAGCTGAAAAATAAGCTAATAAGCACTTGCTACAGTAATTTTTAAACAAAATTTAAAAGGAATTGTACCTTTAATCCTTTGCTCAAAAAGGATTTTTGGAGACCTAATAAGCTCTAAGTCCTACCCACAGCTTATAAATAAGCTTAAACTAAACAAAACCAATAAGCCTTCCAAATTAGCTTATTCATCCAATGCTTTAATCCAACAGTGCCTTGCTTTTCTTTTGAATTTTAAAGTTTAAAGACAAGTTATAAAATGGCTTTTACTTGAGAGCTTAAAGATTTTTGAAGAGACAATTTAGAACACAAATGAAAAACTTACTGAATTTGCATTAAGACAAAGGTGAAGTACAAGTACAATGAGGAACTTAAACTGAAAATTTTACACACTAAACTTTTAAAAAAAAAACTAAAAACTTACTTAAAAACTACTCTCCGCCACCATGGGCTTTACAATGCTTTATATAGGAAAAAATACGACTAGGGTTCTTGACTTGGTCTCTTTTTGTCTTCTTGCATTTGTGCTTGTTTGTAGACACACAAACACAAGTGTGTTTGTTGTGAGTGTATAGACTGAAGTGAATCCTGGCCCTTGGTTTTTCTTGGCCTCCAAGCCGAAACCTCTCAACCCTTGATCAATTTTGGTGGGGGTTTGGATTGCCAACATGGCAATCCCATGTGGGTATGTGGGGTTTAAGATGGTGAAGGATTTGGATTATTGTGGAGGTCAAACGAGGTGAGAAAGTGACAGGGGTGGGGTATTGGGGATTTGGCGAGAAACCATTGACAGGGATATACAGTGATTTAAAATTGTTGGGGTGAAGTTTGTGTACTTGGCAACAATGGCCCCTCGGTGTATAAGCTCATTGCAAAGTTGGTCTTGTGGTTAAATAACTTTGGGGAGTTGGCATTATAACCCCCCAAGGGTTATATAACTCTTTGCATCACACGTCCTTGGTAGTTATAAGTCTTTAGACTTGGCAGTTTCACCCCTTGGAGTATATCTTTGCCATATTGGCAGTTTGCACCCTTCTTTTCTTTTTCTTCTTTTTTCTCTTATAAATATAAGTTTAGGGATTTACAATTTTAGTCCCTAAACTTATATTTCTTGACTTTTGGCCTCGGGGTTGACTTGGGTTGACTTTCTGTTGACTTTTTCAGGCTTGGGCTTGGACTTTGACTTTGTCTTTTCCTGCTTTTCCATTCCGAGTCCGGTTTTGTCGTTTTGGCTTCGTTTTTCGTCTTTTTCTTAATTATCCGTTCCTGCACAATACAATTAGCAAAACAAGCGTATATTTGGCATTTTAAGTCCGTTTTTGGTTATTTTAGCTCGTTTTTAAAGGTAAAAGGTATGTGTAATTAAACACATACCAAAATCCCCCATACTAAGGTATTGCCGTGTCCTCACGCAATGCTATGAAGTAAGCATTTGGAAAACTAAGAATCTCGAACACCCTCGACTAATAACTTGAAAAGTAGCTAAGTGTTCATCGAGGAAGTTAAAGACTCAAGAGTTTTGAAAATCCCCGCCTTTACCAATTTTTTGTATGTACACCTATTCTACCATCTTTTTGTATTTTTCAGTTTTCTAGAACGTTTTGACTTTCGTTATTTATTAACTTTGAGGGATTATAGAACAAGATGCATTTCGATCCGAGAATGCCCCTAAAAGGATAAATTCGTCGTTCCCGACTTTTCACTTATTCCAAACCAAGCTTAAAACGAAATCACTGTTAATTATGAGTTAAGATGCTAACACTACTCATATTTGCAATTTGTAAACTTTTCACTCCCGACAATTTACATCTTTAATGTGTGTGTGCTATTTTGAATTTCAACCATGGATCAATGTTTGCAATATTCTATGTTTCACGTTCCACCCGAGAATAATGAGTTTAAAGGCGAGATCATCCCATGTAGCGACTTTCGTCTCGGCACATCCCAACCTTGCGGTTAAGTGACCAGGCTTTTGACACCCCACAGAGACTAGTATCGGGACTCACGGACCTTAGGTTTCAAAAACTCTCAGGTTTTCTGTAAGCACATAGCTTATAAAATATAATAGCCAAAGTTCAAAAGCATATTTGAGTTTAACCGTTCAAATAGCATATCTCGAGTTCTAATAAAAACGATCTCTCTTATTCTACACTTAACATTAACTATTTACGCAATTGTAACCCTCGACCTTTTAGAAGGCTGCAACATCGGTTGTGAGCCGGCATAAGATGCGCAGCAAATTTTATCAGCCTGGATAACTTCATTCTTTCTATGGGTTTTTCTTTCAGAAGGCACTGTATCTATCGGTTGTGAGCCGGCAAGATACAGCAAACTTTTATCAACCCATAGTTTATTATATTTTTGCATTTTTCATCATATATTTTTTTTAATTGGGAAAACGTTTTTTTGAAAAATTTGAACTAAGTCTAAAGTTTTTGCTATATACTACATAAAAATTATTGATTTAAGTTGTATTTCCAATAAGTTTAGCCAGTATTATAATAGGTTAGAATCTTATGGGAGAGAAAAAGCAGGACAAATTACACACTATGATCTCTTAAGATTTCCAAAATAATCACTTGTTTAGCATCACAATTCATACTTTACACTATCAATTTTTCACTCTTCGCGTATTTTCGCGAACGCTTAGCTAAAAAGTTAAGGAACAAGCTACCCCCCGAGCTCAACACGCCTCGAACCCGTAGTCAATATTTAATTTATTCTTATTCTACCCAGCAGGAAAGTCAAAATTGTGACAAAACACTTATTTTATTTTTGAAAATTTTTAATTTTTTTTTCATTTTTTTGAAATTTTGGTGGTAAAAACGGGATTACGTGATAACAACGGCTGCAGGCAAAAATCAAATCGAAGATCCCCCCCATACTAGAATGAAACATCGTCCTCGATGTTTTACGAAGGGTTTCTACGTAAATCCTAAGCCGTTTATGAAGTATGCTTAAAGATAAACGTTAGTCGATAAGATTAGGATATCGGATTCCCAAATGAAGCTGAGGATTGTGAAGCTCTTGTGATCGAAGGACAAATAGCACGAGAGGCTTCAAAAATCCGGGACATCCTGGACAATACAGCACAAAACACAACACACGGAAAAGGAAAGAGGCAAGCCTCCTCACAACAACTAAACACTTATTCAAAGACTAGCATACTACTAATACTGAAAAACTAAGATAAGCATGGGGTGCCTCCCACGAAGCGCTTGTTTAGGGTCACTAAGCTTGACCTAATTCCCAGAATTCATTGGTCCATTGGGAATGTTTGGAGATCCGGGACTACCAACTGTGGTACATCCCCTCCAAAGTAGTGCTTTAAACGGTGGCCATTTACCTTGAAATTTAGCCCGGAGTTACTGGATAACTCTACAGTACCATAAGGAAAAACTTTGGTCACGGTAAATGGTCCACTCCAGCGGGTCTTAAGCTTGCCCGAGAAAATCTTTAATCTAGAGTTAAAGAGGAGGACTCGATCGCCGATGTTGAAAACGCGGTTTTTGATTTTGGAGTCATGGATTCTCTTTGTTTTCTCTTTATAGATTAAAGAGTTCTCATAGGCATGATCACGAAGTTCATTTAACTCATTGAGTTGAACCTTCCGGTGATCACCCGCGGTCACAAGGTCAAAGTTTGCATTTTTCAAAGCCCAATAGGCTTTGTGCTCGAGCTCAATCGGAAGATGACATGCCTTTCCATACACTAGCTTATATGGAGTACACCCGATGGGTGTTTTGTAAGCTGTGCGAAAGGCCCAAAGTGCATCATCTAGTTTATCCGACCAAGAGGCACGGTTTTCGCCTATGGTTCTTTCAAGGATTCTTTTCAAACCACGATTTGAGACCTCAACCTGCCCACTTGTTTGTGGGTGATACGCGGTGGAGAGACGATGAGTGACTCCGTATTTAAGCATGACCCTTGCGAACTGGTCATTGCAAAAATGGGTTCCGCGATCACTTATGATTGCACGAGGTACACCAAATCTGGCGAAGAGAGATTTAAGGAATTTGCAAACAACTCGGGCGTCATTGGTGGGGAGCGCTTTCGCCTCAACCCATTTCGACAAGTAATCGACGGCCACAAGTATATATTTGTTCCCTCTTGAAGACGGGAACGGCCCCATGAAGTCAATGCCCCAGACGTCAAAGATTTCACAAACTTGGATGGAATTTTGAGGCATCTCATCGCGTTGTGAAATTTTTCCTTGACGCTGGCACGAGTCACAATTTTTGACTAACTCGTGGGCATCTTTGTAAATTGTGGGCCAATAGAAACCGGAATCAAAAACCTTTTTGGCAGTGAGGTTTGCACCATGGTGTCCCCCCGTGGGTCCATTGTGGCAAGCTTCGAGGATGTCGATAGCTTCCTTTCCGTGCACACACCGCCGGATTATTTGATCCGCACATATCTTAAACAAAAAGGGGTCGTCCCAGAAGTAATGTTTAACATCTTTAAAGAATTTGTTTTTCTGTTGAGACGTCATCCCTTTGATTACAAAATTCCCCGCATGGTAGTTTGCAAAGTCTGCATACCATGGGGTACTACCAACTTGGAGAGCAATTGAACCCAGAGTTTCGAGAGGAAAGGTTTCAGTGATTTCCTTTTTCTCAAATATATCCTGATGAGGGTTCTCAAGTCTTGACAGATGATCAGCGGCTAGATTTTTTGCTCCTTTTTTGTCTTTGTGACAACTCAAATTCTTGGAGCCAGAGGATTCCACCGCATCAGCCTTCGGCTTAGCAAATCCTTTTTAGCGAAAGAGATACTTGATGGCTTGAATGTCAGTATAGATATTGCTTTCGAACCAAAACAAATATACGACCGGAATTTTCTCGACAAGCATACACTACTGCAAGTTAATTCTTTTTCAGTTCGTAGTGTAGAGTGCTTGAGCCTCAGTCATTTGTTTTGACTAGGCATAGTGAAATGGGTTTGGAAAATTTGCTTTTTTCTTTTTGTCCAGGACTTGCCCCGATTGCAAACGTCGTCTTGCAATCACCACTTTAGAATTCAAATGGCAGTCCTAGTCAGTGAGCAATTATGATTGGTGCCTCAGGTCAATTTTCTTTTTAAGTGTGTTGGAGGATTCAAACACTCTTTTTCGTAGTGTCATTGCGCTCTGCTGCAATAATGTCTAGCACTCCCAGTCCAAGCACATTGATATTCAACACCATTTTATTCAAGAGCAAGTTGAGAAAGGCGTGGTTGAATTGTACTTCGTGGCGACAGATTATCAGCTCCCGGATATATTCACCAAAGCATTACCAAGAGAGCGGTTCGAATTCCTACTCCCGCGACTTGGTATGGAGAGTATGTCTCCGGAAACTCTTAAACGCCTTCAGGAAGGAGAAGAGGAGTAAAGGATGGTCCTCCTATATCCTATATAACTATGTATATATATATCAAATCTTAAGATAGGCATGTAGAGAAAGAATCCCCGAAGACTGAAAAGTCATCCATAAACACTTCCATCGTTTTTTCGATCATGTCGTGGAAGATTGCCATCATACATCGTTGGAACGTGCCAGGTGCATTGCATAGCCCAAAAGGCATGCGACGATAGGCAAATGTTCCGTATGGGCAAGTAAAGGTTGTCTTTTCTTGGTCCTTCGGGTCTATGGGAATCTGGAAATAACCCGAAAAGCCATCGAGGAAACAATAGAATTGGTTTCCCGCGAGTCTTTCGAGCATTTGATCCATGAAGGGAAGTGGGAAGTGGTCCTTTCGGGTAGCCTCATTCAACTTTCTGTAGTCGATGCATACTCTCCACCCTGTGACCAATCGAGTCGGTATAAGATCATTTTCATCATTCTTGACGACGGTCATGCCACCCTTCTTTGGTACACAATGCACCGGGCTTACCCATGGACTGTCAGAGATCGGATAAATCAATCCGGCGTCAAGAAGCTTTTCAACTTCTTTCTTGATGACGTCGTGGATTTTTGGGTTTACCCGTCTTTGATGCTGAACCGTAGGTTCGTAGTCCTCTTCCATGAGAATTTTGTGTGTACAAAACTCTGGGTTGATACCCTTGATATCAGAAAGTTTCCAAGCGATGGCTCGCTTGTGGGACTTAAGAACCTCGATTAGAGCTGCCTTTTCCTCATTCTTTAAGTCTTTTGCAATTATGACGGGTAACTAACTATTGTCGCACCCTCCAAAAATGAATATTCCAAATGATCTGGTGGGCAACAAGTCCTTGAGTTCAAACCTTAGGGGGCACATTAACGAAGAAGAATTTTCGATTGATTTGCTTCACAAATCTTAAGATCTTTTCGAGTGTCAGGAAAATAATTTCCTTGAAGAGGTGGGAGTGGTTCACTATTGAGAATTGCTTCGAGGAGAAGTATGTCCCCTTCAGGGTCATAATAAGTTGGATCAACTTCCGGTGAAGTTGGATCATCCTCTAAAGCAAGGAAAGAGTCGGCTTCTTCGAAAAGGAGAAAATCACTGTCCCCGAATGGAGTTAGAGTCGGAGAGGTGGTAGAGACAATTGGATCATAGAAAGGAGTGGGATTGCCACTCAAGATTACATCAGAGAAACCAAGAACTTCTTGAGAGTATTCTTCACAAGCCATATCAATGACGTCAATTCGGTTTGCCGTCATATGATTGTAGTCAGCCGTGTACCTCGAAGTTTGGTCCAGATTGAATGTAATGGCCTCTCTGCCAACACGAAGGGTTATCTCACCCTCGTATACATCGATTAATGCACGACTTGTTTTCAAGAAACTCCTCCCGAGAATTAAGGGTACTCGGGGGTCAGGCTCAAAATCGACGACTACAAAATCTGCAGGAAATTGGAACTTTCCCACCGTCACATAGACGTCTTCAGCGATACCGATTGGTTCAGAGATTGAACGGTCCGCTAATTCAAGCGTCATGCAAGTCGGGGTTAGTTCGGAAAGAGAGAGAGTTTTCCAGACGGAATATGGCATAAGATTAATGCTTGCACCAAGATCGGTCAGGCGTTAATGTATTATTAATCCTGGAGAATTCACATGGAATGAGAAATCGGCCAGGGTCTCCAAGTTTCTTTGGTAACTTGTTTAGGATGACGGACCTGCAGGCAAGTCTCGTTCAACGGGGTTTTGGTTGGTTCTAGCCATTTCACTCAAACTTTTCCTTGTTTTGATTAAGGTTTTTTTTAGAGTCGAGGCGAATTTTGGCTAACTGTATGAGCATCAAGGCATCCGTTATAAAGCTAATTTCGAAAACTCAATCCCCAAAGATTTCATAGAATTTCTCATTTGGTTCGTTAGCTTTCTCACGACGTCTTTCATCATTTCTTCTTGAAGGAAATGGAATTGATGCTTTTTGGTTAGGCCTTGAGGCACTAACTGGAGTATTTGCAGGCTCAGAGATTGATTCATGATTGACAATAGGGACAACCGGAGGTGGGACGTCTTCGGTGCTTCCGTTGTTAGTAGGATGCATCGTGTCCTTTGTGACCTCGGTATCACGTTCCATCACTTTTGGAGAAGAGGAAGTAATAGGAATCGTGGGTCCCTTTGTAGCTAATCCATTCGAGATGGGTAATTCTTTTTTCAAATCCTCTTTCGGGTTAGTAACGGTGTTACTAGGAAGAGTTCCCGAAGTAGAGGCGGTATTGGAAGTGACAAATTTGGAAAGCATGTCTGTGAGATTGGTCAATTGATTTTGCATGTTCCTCATCACAGCATTATTAGCCTTTACGTATGCTTGGAAATCTTCCTTGGATACACCTTGAATTTGAGGAGCTGGAGCTTGATAAGCAGGAGGTTGAACAACCTGAGGTCGATAGATTTGACCTTGATGAACCGGGGGTTGATAATACCTCAATTGAGAATACTATATTTTGGTATTTTTACCAATTTGTGAATTTTATTTATAATTAAAGACAATGTTTTTATCTTTTTGGTTTTCTTTTTTTTTTAGTTTTTCTTTAAATAATAATTATACTAAAAAGAAAATGAAAATATTTTTGTACTTTTTGGGTTTTTTTTTTGGTTTTTTATATGATAATATTCACAGATTC
>BQNB010200485.1:0-10984 GCA_026074375.1 Tanacetum coccineum
TATGTTTTTAATTGTTTGTTGCATTTGGATTGTTTGAATTTTAATTTTATATTGAGTCTGTCTGCCCAAACATACATACGGCGTATCGAACCCCTCTAGATACGGCGTATGCATGTCTGGACAATTATCAGTTTTTAATTCCAGTATTTAAATTTCAGTATTTAATTGTTTTCACAGGTTTACATACGGCGTATTATAACCTGTACGGTTGTGTGTTTAATTGTTTGCTTGTATTGTAGGTTAGCGAAAGCACGAATTGCACGAACATCTTCTAACTCTTATGCAGGACCTTGCTGTAAACGAAATCGACTTTAATGTATAGTCTGAAAATACCCCGTGTTGACCTCTCTTGGGCATTCTAAAAAGCCCCGTCAACACTCTTTTTGCTCAAACACTCAAAATGGAGAACCATTCGGAGCAAACTATCAGGGAAGTTTCCTCGTTCTAATTCTTTTCCTATATTATTTAAACTGTTTGTCTATACAACGAGGACGTTGTATAATTTAAGTGGAGGGATGGAGAATTAGAACGTACTTGTCCTCATTTTTACAAATAAAATGCTAACATGCCTAAAGATGAATCAAATTTAAATTTTTAGCATACTTTTTTGTGTGAAAAATCACTAGTTACATTACCTAGCGCACTATAACCCTTATTGTCTATTTGTGAGAATTAAGCCTATCCGTTTCCAATTGCTTACTAAAATTCCACAAAAATATGAGTGTGTCGGTGATGTAGTGGACTTTAGAACTTGGCCTGGTATATCACTCGAGACCTCAATGATAAGTACTATGGATTTAGATGGAGTAACATGCTTGACTGGTAAATTTTTAGGATTAAACCAAAAAGCCTACATGTCGTATTATTAACTAACTACACTGGTTAGTTAACCCCCGTGTAACCCTTTTGCTTACTCTCATTTTTAGAGTAAATATACTCCTAGAACAACCTGCTGAGCCATTCCTTTATTTTTTCACACCAATAAAAAAAAGGAAAATGCTACATCCACAAAATTTTTACAAACAAACTTCCACAAAATGACTTGTCACCAATTAAATCATCTTATTCATTTCTCTCTCTTCCTTTTAATTTTCCATCATCCTATCAATGCATGCCAAATCCTTTTGTGAAAAATTCTTTTGTGAAACCTTTGTGGATGTAGCATACCTCAATTTTTTTTTATTTCGTTTCGCCTTTACACCTTAGCCTACCGTGTAGATTAAAGCCTATTTGATCAATGTTGCTAGCTGCTTTCATGTAAAGTTTTGTAGTTCCTGTGTTAAAGTGAAAATTTCTCTGTCTATGTAATGGTCGGGAAAATTGCACAATGCAATAGGGATGTTTTGTAGCTCGTGTATTTTGCTACTTTCGCAATTATGTATCATGTCCGAAGAAGAAAAGTTAAAAGGAAGAATCAACCGGACAGATGATGATAGTGAAGACGATGAATTACATCTAGATTTATGATGTATTATTAAAAAAAAGAGAAAAAGATTAAAGATAGTCAGTTCATTGAGCTTATACCGAAGATATTATTTGAAAGGATCAACGACGTTTTTGTAAAAGTGGTCGATATCACCACTTGTTTGTAAAAGTATGTAAAGTTTAGAGATGTAAGGGAACTTGACCGTTATGGGAACGTCAACTTAGGTTGTCATTGTCATTTCTATGATCGAGACGTTTGTTTATATGTTCAAGTCTTCATCATGGGACGGTCGGGGAAGGTTATTAGTAACCGCACTTTATTTGTTGGCTTTAATCTATTTGTTTTATGATTTTTATTTAACAACCATTTTACTTTCCTTTCCTGATAAGTAACCTTAGGATCTACTCGAATGAGGATATGTTCGAGCGTGTGTGTCTATCCCGTGGATTCGAGTGTGTATACATGTCTTAGCTGCTTTGTTGGACGACGACTGGTGAAAGTCAGAAGCTCCATACCATATATCATTCTTCATCTCAAAGAGAATGATTAAAACCCAAGCCTTCAATAAATACCCAATTTACCGTTTGACTTGTTACTCCTTAGCTTTAGAGGTGGAGATGTGTATCTTTGCCAAGCCTATGATACGAAGCTAATCACGACTGAGCTTATGAGCGTACCACTAAATGATACACCCTAGATTAGTTGAGTGATCTGAGTGATTTCATTTTTATATTTCGTGAGGAGCTTGGTTTTGTACAGGTGATCTAGAATAGAAAAAAATGCTTAACGGAAAAATCCTTAACCTCGGTTTGGATACATTTTCAAAATCTTTCTAAAGTCTACTTGAGGACAAGTAGGATTCAAGTGGGGGGATATTTGATATCATCAAATAACGTCATATTTTACTATCATTTATCCCGTATGTTTTACCCACTTTTGTTTAATTATTGCAAGATATTGGTTCTTAATTGCTTAAAGTTTATTATTGCAGTCATTATGGAGTCACTTGTGAAGATGAAGCAAAAAGGCGCAATTCTAGAGCTTAAACGAAGACATTTGAAGAAAGTCTAATTCTGCATCTATACGCCGTATCCAACAAGGAAGATACAGCGTATCAGCGCCAGCTCATCACAAGAACGCGTAATGATCAATTCCCGATCCGGCATATCCACTACTCTCCGATACGCCGTATGCACAGTTGTTCATCAGTCAAAGATTCGCATTTATTATGATTGATGGTAATTAATCTTGATTGATTTGATCTTATCGCGGACTTCAAGGAAATTAACCCTATACGCCGTATCCACTACTCTCGATACGGCGTATCCAGGGATTTTCAGACACTATAAATACGAGGCTCAAATACGAGTTTCAGTGTGCAAAAACATATTCTCTGTATAACATACTTCTGAAGTCGAATTTCTCAAGCCAAGAAAGCAACAAGGTCTAGCACCAATCCTAATTCCATTAGTAAAGACATTCGTGTTAATTCTTACTTTCTTAATCATTTGATTTTCTTAATTGTTTGATCACGCTTGTAATAATGACAATGATTGTGGGCTAATACCCTCGGGTATTAGCCATATTAATGAAGATTATAATGTTTGGTTTGATTTAATTCGGCTTTGCTTAATTTATCGTTGTTGTTTAATTATGTTTATCGCCTTATACTTGTTTATGTGCTTGTACATGAACCATCATTCAACTGGTGTCTAGGAAACCTAAAACCAGTAACCTAGATGCCAGATAGCTCTCAAGTGTGTTTAATATGCCGGACAATAGGACCACAATGACACTTGTCTTACCTTTTGATTATGAGCTTAGTTGGACCGGTAGGTGACCCGATAATTGTTCAACTAGTATTGTTCTTAGTTAATTGGTAATTGATTTTGGTGGTGGACTACCGGTATATGATTCAACATCAAGAAATAAGTGGGTAAAGTCCCGATGGGCTAGGGTCTTAACAGGATCACCACTGCTTTAATTCCCTATGATAGATTATAATTGAACTAGAGGATGCTTTATGCGGATGCGTTAATCGTGACAGGATTGTTCGTGTCTAGGTCTTAGGAAGAAGTACCGCCTAAGTCTTAAGAATGATATGCCGCCTCAAGATAAGCAAGCCATTGCACTAATTAATCAAACCTGCATTTAATTGGATTTAATATGGTTAATATAGTTTTCTATTATTTGGCTCGTACCGCTCTCTAATCTTGTGTTATTTGCTTTAGTTTATATTGTGCTTAGAATTGTTATTTGTCACCATAAACCTGTGCCAGTCTCTCAGGCTGAAAACCCCCCATCTTATAAGATAAACGTATATAGCATATGTTTAACCAGTAATTAGACTAATCTAGAATAGAATAAATACTAATAGGATAATTGGTTAACTCTCACTTTTAGGGTTCGACACCCTACTTACCGCGAAGCTACATCTTGACCGGGTACTCTGTCCGTTAAAGTGTTGTCTTTAGGTTAGTCAGCTAAATATAAATGTAAAACCCTGATATCATAAATAACACCTACACGACACACATCAGTTGGACAGAAAGTTAGATACGCCGTATCCAATGGAAGTGGATACACCGTATCTAGATATCGACCAGAACAGTGCATTATGAAAACATCTAAATTCAACACACAAATATACAAACAAGCAATTAAACTAACAAATATACAGAATATACAAGAATATACACTAATCTAAATTACACTACTCCTAAAGGTTAGATCAAATCTAATGTTAAAAACCAAAATATCAAATAAAAATCAAGATTAATTTTCACTTTCCGGCAACGGCGCCAAAAACTTGATGTGTCGTTGTGTGGTGTATATTTTTATGATTCAAGTTTTAAATTTATATTTTACTGACTAAACCAAAAACAACACTTTAACGGGTAGTGTGCCGGATCGGTAGTAGTTTCGTGGTAAGTAGGGTTTCGAACACTTGAAGCGAGGTTAAATCTATGAATTTAATTATTATCTTGGTTATCTAATCTATGTTAATTATATTCTATTCTAAACCTATGTCAGTCCTAATCCTAATTCTAACGGGAAAAGGGGGTTTTCAGCCTGAGAGACTGGCACGGTTTGGTTGGTGACTACAATCAATTCAAGGCACTTTAACCCACGCAAGCAAATTAACAAAAGATAAAAGAGCGGTCGAGCCAAATATAAGAAAACTGTATTAACCATTATTAATCCGATTAGAAAGTTGGTTTGTTTATTAAGTGCAATGATTTCTTCTCTCGAGGCGGTATATCATTCTTAAGACTTAGGCGTTACATCATCCTAAGACCTAGACACATTAATTCTGTCACAATTAAAGCATCCGCATAAAGCATCCTTATTTGCTGATTATAATCTATCTTAGGGATTAAAGCAATGGTGATCTTGTTAAACCCTAGCTCATAGAGACTTTACCCACTTACCGCTTAATGGTGATTTATACACTAGTAGTCCACTTGTCCAACCATCCAATGGAATCAGAACGTTATTTGTTGAATTATCTAGGTTCACCTTCTAGTCAACACGATCAATAAACCATTGGCAATATCCAATTAACTAGTTAAGCCTGAAGCGTATCCTAGACACAGATTTAGCAGGACAATATTTGTGATCCTATGGTTCTAGATGTATAAATCACTATATGGAGAGCTATCCCAGACTCTAGATTACTTGGTCCATATCACTAGATCTAGTTGAATGATAGGTCGCATACAAAAGCGCGTAAACAAGTATAAATTGATAAACATAAACAAGCATTCAACGATAAATCAAGAAATCGAGATAAACAAATATCAAACATTCAGATCTTCATAATAATGGCTAATACCCGAAGGTATTAGCCTTCAAACGTCATAATAAATACAAAAGTAATTATTTAGCCAAGGTAAACTAACCGAGTTAACAAATGATACTAAAAACTAAACGATTACTAAAGCATATGAAATTATTCGTTGTCTCCTATGGAATTGATAGCGTTGCTTGACCTTTTCTGCTCTTTTTCTCCTCTGAAAATCGATTTTATGGTTTAGGTATCGAGCATATGATTTTGCACACTTAAAACTCGTTTTTGAGTTTTGTATTTATAGGGTCTGGAAGTCGGTTCGATACGGCGTATCCAAGGGATTGGATACGGCGTATTAGGGGTTTCTTGGAGTAGGGACCACGTTTGATATCTTCCAGAATATTCACATACTATATCTTCAATACGGCGTATTGACTTCTTCTGGATACGGCGTATTGAGCTTCATTCCTTTGTGGTCTTTGGTGAGTGCAGGCACGGATACGCCGTATCTTCCTTAATGGATACGGCGTATTGGTAGTCAGAATAGTAAATCTTCAAAATATCTTTATTTAAGCTCCAGAATGCGCGCCTTTTGCTAATATTCACCAAGTACTCCATAATTACTGCAATTCTCAAATATAAACGATTAAGTAACAATTCTTTGCAATAACTATACAAAATGGGTTAATAACATGGGATAAATGATGCTATAAAATAGACGTTATTTGATGTCATTAGTCAACACGGTACAAAATCTGAATAAATAGACAAAAGTCAAATAGTCAAAGGACTATAAATGAAATATTCAGAACACAAAAGGGCAAAGGTTACACGAAGTAACTTGACCCGGGTTACGGTCGAATGCATTTATAAACCGGGGTTAGGTTGGAATATTAAAATTTAAAAAGTGTACTAACGTTTTGTTTCTTATATATAGTTTTCAAGTTTGATTCTGAACGTGGTTATGTTAATTTGTAAGGAAGATTACTAACAGGAGCAACCATTGGTCTGCTTATAGGTGGGGGAGCTTATTCCAGCACTGTCGATGAAGCAACATTCGGGTACCTATTTTAACTTTCTGTGTGTATTGCAAGTATGGTGTATAGTTTTAAGCCTAGTATAGCTGCAAAAAGAGGGCAACAGTAGTTTTTCTACGTATTCGTGTACAACAGGTTCTTAAAAAAATAAAAAAATATCACATGTTATTCATAGGTACTGTCTGGTCATTTCCAAAATGGTGAAAGATTGGATTTTTTTGCTTTCTTTGCCGAAATGAATGGTTTAAGATTGGTGTCTTCACATTATCGTAGACCAATAAGTAAGAAGTTACCCTGTCATTGCATAGCTAATAGCTGAGATTGTTAATGGGCTAGATTGATTAGATATAATTATTAATCAAATTGAGTTATTGGTGAAATGGCGAAGTGAAACATAGTGCTTGTTTTTGATGGTCTATTGATGTGGTTTGAAATAGGTTGACCCATATCCTTCTTTCTCAACCTATCTGAATCTTTATACAACTTCCCCCTAGCTTATTGCAAATGTATAACATAGATGAAGTTTCAAATTATATATGAAAATCAAAACACCATGTAATGTTTAAGCAATTTAAACCTTTTTTATAAGAACACTTATGACCTCACGTAGATTATGAATGCTGAAAGTTAAAAAAAATGTTCATTAGTTCGGTGAAGGCATATATGTGATGTCATAGTGATGTATGTGGAAATATGCACCCCGTAAGAAAAGGGATTACTGTATTGTAACATGTTTACAAGAAGGATTGTAATTTAGTCATCATCACTTTGTGGTATGTCTTTAGCTGTTCCTCTGACAATGAAGTTAGATTGCTAGGTAGATATGTTTACTTTAGATCTATGGAAAACATACAGAGTAAAACTTGAATAAGTGCAACACAAACTAGTATAAAAACGCGATGTTTTGGAAGTGGTATGTGATAGGAGTTAGCATGGTTTAGCTTTTGCATTTATCGGCTTTGGGACCAAATTAATTCATTTTGGCTTTCTGATATAGCCTCATCGAGTAATATAGAATTCATAGATCAACTGTAAGACCAGTTGCGTTTGGGATAAAGTTGCGAAATTCATAAAGAAACTAGTTTTGTTTGGGTAGTCTTTGAAACAGTTGGTCAACTGCATTGGTACAAATGTTGTGTATGCGTCAAATTTTATTAATCAACTTGCTCTGGCATAGGGTAACGGTTACTTTCGGAGGGATGACTATGCTAATGCAAATGATATGAACACGATTAAAAAACAAAGACCATGAAGAAAGTGTGAGACTCTAGTCATGATTCAACTAAAATATTTGTTGCTGTGTATGAGAAGATTTCTGTGTAAGTTGGATTTTTGCGCAACCTAATATTCCTAAAGCGACCCAAATAAATACTAGAGTGTAGGTATTAAGGTTTCAAAAATCGCTAGGCGCAAGCTGGGCGGCCGGGTACCGCCTAGCGATTAATCGGTTAGGCGGGGATTAATCGGATTGGACTTTTTATATATAAAATTATAAAATTTTGAAAATATATGCATGAATTGCCCGATTTATCCAATTTTTGTGGCCGATTTATCCCCAATTTGGCTATTTTTATCCGCAACCGAGTAGTCGATTTAGTTGATTTTTGTCTGATTTGGCCGATTTGTGCCCGATATGGCCGATTTATGCCCGATTTGGCCGATTTGTATCAAATTAATCGGTATGTTGACCGATTTTTTATCAAACCGATTAATAAGACCGATTAGTAAAAATTAAGGTGGTTAATCCCCGCCTAGCGCCTTGGCGCTGATTAATCGGCCGCCTAGGCCGATTTTTGCAACACTGGTAGGTATAGATGCTAAACTACCTAATGAAACTTGTGTGCTACATTATTGCTGTTAGACCTTGGAAATGCCTTTAGTTATTGCTGTTAGACCTTGGGGATGAATTGATCTGTTACCATTGTGCTGATTTAAGAAGAATTAGAAGTAAGCTTGAACAGGGGAGTGAAATTTAATTGAGAAACTGTATGGCCCCGAGACTAATCACCAAAAGGATCCATCGTACATTCATATCATATAGTGTAATATCCATTCGATAACAAACTAATTTACTCGAGATAAACACTTTTTAGTGTATTTACCAAACTAATGTTCCATACACGTACCATATATATGAGATTTATTAAATGGATACTTTGGACATTCATTATATGGTAAAAGTGTAGAAGAAATAAGAAGAGTGTTCCAAACGTGATTCACCAATACTTCTGATGTAACATGTCTTTGTTTTGTGGCATCACTTGCATTCCTGTAGTTACATCATGACTAAACATAAATGTACTATGGCAGTTAATGGCGAAGTATCTTTGTACATGTTACAGTGTAGATGATGGCATATGACAAGGTTATTCAATCTTGAAAACATTTGGTCACCTGCTAACCTCTTATCAAGATTTATTTGCTAATAAAATGCAATTTGAACCACGTAAGGGAATGCATGATCTTTGAGTATTCATTTATCCTTTGTATGTGACCATTCAACCTTTTTACTTTAATTAATAATTTCTATGGTTATATTAGAAGTCTTCTTTTGAACTGTTAATTTTTTTCTTACATATGTGGGATGTCTAGAAAAATATGTCAAGTTGGAGAAACCTCGAAAAAAGTATATATGGTTAAACTGGCCATATTTTATGCTTGTCTTTTTCTCTGTCACTTGTTATTGCACTTACTGAAAGAAAATATAAATGTTTAACATATTTTTGCAGTGGTTGGCTATTCAACGCAACAAAAGTTGTAAATCCGTTCTTTGCATTGCTGGATCCAGAGGTTGCTCATCGTCTAGCTGTCACAGCCGCATATCGTGGGTGGGTCCCTAGAGAAAGAAAGCCGGATCCGAAAGTGCTAGGACTCGAAGTTTGGGGAAGGAGGTTTTCTAATCCAATAGGGCTCTCTGCAGGTTTTGATAAAAATGCAAAAGCTGTTGAAGGTTTACTTGCATTAGGGTTTGGTTTTGTAGAAGTTGGATCAATAACTCCTATTCCACAAGAAGGCAATCCCAAACCTCGTATTTTCAGATTGCGAGAACAAGGGTAAGAATCGGATATTTCCTGTTGATACTTACAAACCTAAATATTGATCATTAACTTTTTTGTTTATTTGTGGGCAGTGCCTTAATAAACAGGTGCGGATTTAATAGTGAAGGAATAGTTACATTTGCAAAAAGGTTGGGTGCACAAGATGGTAAAAGAAAGTTAGCTGAAACGTCTAGTACCTCAACGTCGTCGAATGATGAAGTCAAGCAAGGAGGTAAAGCTGGTCCAGGAATTCTCGGGGTTAATATTGGAAAGAATAAAAGTAGTGAAGATGCTGCTGCTGATTATGTACAAGGCGTGCATACATTATCCCAGTATGCTGACTACTTGGTACCTTCCCTTTTTCTTCACTTTATTTATATTATTTGTTCTTACACCTACTGGCCTACATGTGTATCACTGTATTTACTTCTCTTTGAAAAAGCGTGTGTATTAGTGTATTACTTATAATAATCGCACCTACAACTGTCAAATGTGACATTGTTGGATACTATATCTTGTTATAGGTAATTAATATATCATCACTGAATACCCCTGGACTACGACAGCTTCAAGGAAGAAAACAGTTGAAGGACCTTGTCAAGAAGGTTTAAAATTTAGTCAATAATAGCTTGTTTTAGACTGATTGTCTGTAAATTGGGAGATAATGGCTAAATATTCATAACTATTTTTTTCTCTCATTAAAGGTTCAAGCAGCTAGTGATGAAATGCAGTGGGCTGAAGAGGGCCCTCCCCCATTGCTTGTTAAAATTGCTCCCGACTTGTCAAAGCAAGATCTTGAGGATATTGCAGCGGTACTTGTATCTTTTGCATATTAGTTGCCTCTATTTATTAATAAGAAGAGTAGGTTTCTTACATGTTCTATTTTAATACTGTAGGTTACTCTTGCTCTTCGATTGGATGGTTTGGTAAGTTTCTTTTGTTTAACCGTACTTGGTATTCAGACAGAAAGATATCATGGTTCTTGAAGTGGATATGGAAAGTGAGCAGACGAGTTCAGGAAACTCAAGGTCAGATCAGACCATGCAAACACCAAATGGAAACTGGCCTTGAGTGTATAATGGAAGTCGAGCTTTCTTTTAAAGTTGTTCCTTTATGTAGAATTGATGGAGCAAGAACGTGCACATTTGAATGATTAAAGATTGATGGAGCAAGAACGTGCATGTTTGAATGATTGAAGATTAAAGATTGATAGAGCAAGAACGTGCACATTTAAAGATTAAAGATTGATATTTTAATGTTCCGTAACAGTTTGTTTTTAATGCTTTCAAAGTTTCTAACGTGACATAACGTGCACGTTTGAAGATTGAAGATTGATATTTTAATGTTCCATAACAATTTGTTTTTAATGCTTTTAAAGTTTCTAACATGACTTGTTTTCCTACTGTCACATCAGTGTTGTGTGCTAAACTACTGCTATGATACTTCTTTTTTGTTTCACGCCTACAACTATTGTACATATATTAGTCTTTGGTTTTTGTTAAATGTTATGGATTATTTAGCACTTTTTTCATAAGCAAGTATTTGGTTGTTGTGTATTGGTTTATGTATTGTCAAAAAGGCGTTTGGCATGTGGTTGTTTGTGAAGTGCATATCCCAATTTTAGCAATATGTTATAGGTTGTATGTAGCTTGTGAAGTGCAGATCCCAGTTTTAGCAATATGTTATGGGTTGT
>BQNB010200488.1:0-10984 GCA_026074375.1 Tanacetum coccineum
TAGGTGGAAACTTGGTTGTAATTATTTCCTCGGTTTTGGTTGTAACGGTTTTGGTTATTTCCTTGGTTGTTTTGATTGTTTTGAACGAGAGGAAAACCGGGAGGTCAAATTTGATTAGCAATTGGTACTCGGTAACCGGAATTTCCTTGATTGAAATTAGCTGCTGCTGCTTGGGAAACATACTCTTGAATATTGTCACGATAAATGTTGCCATCGGTGGCGGAACAATTTCGGTAAGAATGAGTACCACCACAAGTAACACAACTTTCCTCAGCCACTTTGACGAGAGTAAGAGCTTGGGTTTGGTTTTTCTTTTCGAGAAGTAAAGCTTTCACCATATCTTTAAGTTCAGCAACATCAGGAAAAATACCGGGGGTAGAAGTGCTCGAACTCACTTTTTCAACAACCGGTTTGTTACGTGAATTACGAACCTTAGATTTGCTTTTAATGATTCTTAGGCAATCACGAGGCATTTTATCCAAAAAGTTACCACCCGCGGCGGAATTTAATGAATCTTGATCATTAGAGTTCAGAGCATTATATAAAGTATCGAGTTGATGTAACTCCGAATATCCATGATGTGGGCATGCCCGAAGAAGATCATTAAATCGGTCCCATGCCTTGTAGAAAGTTTCATTAAATCTTTGTTGAAATCTCGTAATTTCATTTCGAAGATTTGTTGTTTTGGAGGGAGGGAAAAATTTGTTGATGAATTTCGAAACAAGATCATCCCATGTGAGAATCGATCGAGGGGGTTCTTTTTCAAGCCAAATTCGGGCTGCACCCTCGAAAGAAAATGGGAAAAGCATAAGCTTTACTGACGTACTCGGGACGTTCGGGAACTTCATCGTAGAAGTGATCTTGTTGAAATAACGGATGTGAGCATGAGGGTCTTCTTTGTCATGCCCGAAGAATTGTTTATTTTGAACGAGGGTAAGCAAACCGTGCTTAAGCTCAAAGTTGTCCGCAGTGATTTCGGGCACAACGATGGCATCCTCGTAACCCACGGTGGGTGCTTCAAGCAATTGAGCCATCGTACGATTATCATCCATCGTAACTACGGGAATAGGTTCAATAAGATTGAATGGTTCAACAAAAGTCGGAATGACTTGTTGTTGTTGTTGACGGTTAGAATTACGAGATTGAGAACGAGTGCGCATGCACTAAAATGTAAAAAGAAAATTTATACTAATTTTTTTTTGGTATTTTAACAATGAATTTTAAATACGGACAATGAGATAAGACACTTAAACCTAATAATCAACAAGCTTCTCGGTAACTCTTCAAAAGAAAAACGCACAAAAGAGTTTGTTTAACTTTCGAAGGTGAGCCGTACGTTGCAAGAGACACAAAAGGTAAGTTTTTGATCTTTGGTTCGGGAACTTATTGATGGATAATACTTCAATTGAAAGTATTATTTGTTGGTGTTCTTTTACCAACTTGGTGAATTTATTTTATTTTTTTCTTTTTATGGATAATGTTTTTATGTTTTTGGTTTTTCTTTTTTTTAGATTTTTGGTTTTATATTTTAATTATACTAATAAAAGAAAATGAAAAATATTTTTGTATTTTTTATATGAAAATAAACAAAATAACTTCTCTTGGAAGGATCTTCAAACAAAAATTTTCAAACGGCTTCAACAATCGTAGACAATCCTCCCCGGCAGCGGCGCCAAAAACTTGATCACTTCTGACTACACTCTTTAATATATAGTAAATATATATAAAATATACTTATAAATATATAAAAAGAAGGGTAGGAATCAAAAGATCTCAGTTATAGTAATCCGGAAGTATGATTCCCGGGTCGTTATCCCCGATGAGGAAAGCAATTGAAAGTCGAGAGTCGTTTTGAGAATCGATGATGGCATGAATAGGAACACTAGATTGTAGTATATGGTTTTACTAAAAACTAAACGGGCAAATTAAGCAAAACCCTAAAAACGATTAAGGTAAGACAAATTTTAACTAAAAACGCAAAACGGGAATTCTAAACGGGACCTAAAAACCCTAAAATTACAATTTAAGTCCTAAAATGATCTTTTTTTGTTTTTATAAGTCTTAATTGACTAAAAAGCTAAAACAAAGAAAACTAGACCAAAAAAGGGAAAAGATTTATGCTTGAAAACACTAAAAACGTGAACGGGATTCAATTCCATTCTTTGAAAAACAAAATTTTGCAATTTTAACTCTACGAAAGTAAAACTAATTTTCCTAGATTCTAAATGTTAAAAGAAAATTTTCTAAAAAAGAATTATATTTTTTTGACTTTTTTATAATTTTTTATGAATTAAAAACGATTTTAACAAAAATTAAATATAAAAAATACTAAACAATTTAAAAAAAACTAAAAAAATCATGAAAAGTATCTTGAACAGTGTAAAATCTAAGAAAAATAAGCTTGTTAAAACATCTTATCAAATAAGCAGTGAAATAAGCCAAAAACATCTTATAAACAAAACAGACTAAAATGACTATAAAGAATTGATTTTGCAAACATAAAACGAAAAACACCCTAGGGCAAGTGGTAGAGTGTGTGTTGTGTAAAACGTTTGGGTGTGGGGTTGAGGTCCCAGGTTCGAGCCTTGCTCACCCGGGGCTTCCTCTACTCCCAAACGTTTTTGTTTTCCATTTTTTTTACAACTTTTTAGAAAAGCACTAAATAAGCAATTTTTACAAAAGCACTTTTTTTATCAACCACAAATAAGCACTAGAATAAGCTAAGAAAGACAGAATCACTTAAAGGCTTTACCACTTATAATTTTTTAACTACAATGAAATTATGCTCATATAAGCCCTTACCCTTAATAAATAAGCAAAATAGGACTTAAACTACACCTAATAAGCAATTTAAGTAAAAATAAGCTAAGAAAGTGAGCAAATAAGCCCAGAAAATCAAACTAGCAGCTTTGAGCTTATTTTTAAGCAGGTAAAAGGAACCTTATGGCAAAGAGACTTATATTTCTAGAAAGCTTATCCAAAAGACTATTCAAATCAAGCTTTGAAACATAGTTTATTTGAAAATCAAGAGAACAGAAAAAGCTTGTTGAAAACTGCCTTAAAAGACTCAACATATACTGAATTCACTTTTTATTATGAAAAGACAAATTGCTTATTTTGAGCTTAAAAACAAATAGCTTAATGAACTTTTAAAAGAAAAATAAGCTGAAATAGATCTACTATTACCTAAAATCTACTTGTGCTATTAAAATCAAGACCTAAAAGCTAATATTACCCTCTGATATTTAAACTAGAAATTAGCTATATGTCTAATTGCTATGCTGGTGCAGTTTGCAAGCAAAGCATTCAAAACTTAAAACCAACATAATTGCAGTGCATAATACTTGTTTTACTACACTTAAAATCAAAAATCACCTAACTAAAATGCACAATTTAGGAAAAAGTTCAGCTAGAAATGAACTTGAGCTTAAAGTGCATTATAATTTGAACTGTATACTATCAGATGTCTAAACTACTTAAATTTAAACTAATTTCAAAGCTGATAACTTAATAAAACTTTTAAATTCCTACTCTCATAAACCTCTATGTGAACTTTAAGTTCAAACCAAAGGACTAACTAACCTTAGACAGCACTAACTTAAGTTAGTGTTGTCTAATGCCAAACACCCTTTATCTTCTTAAATTTCATAATTTAGCTTATGAAACACATATATAAACTTCAAACTATTCATATAATAATCCACTTTATAATGAGCCTAATGAACAGATTTAAACATCTGAATAAGCAGAAATAATAAGCTAATAATCTATGCTACTTTTTTTGGTTTTTCACTGTTTTATAACAAATAAGTGCAAAATAAAATTTAATCTAACAAGAGAACATAATAAGCATTTAATCAACATTAGTAAGTATTAATAAGCTATTCTAAACAGCAATAAGCAGAAAATAAGCAATATTGAACTAATTTGCAGATTTAAAGCTAGAAAATGTAAAAAAGAAAACTTACAATAGCCTTTGCACAAACAAGGCTTATCAAATGCTCTTATGAGCTAATCAACAAGCTCCAGCTTATCCTAGGATAAGCTGGTGAGGTCTTGGAAGCCCATCCAGTTCTGGCTTCCCTTCCATTTTTAAGCTGTGGTGAATTTGGGAGAATTTAAGTCTTATTAAGCTTAGTTAAGCTTTTGAAAGCTTAACTAAGTGAATACTAGCTTATTAGTTAAAACTGACAGCTTATTTAGATTTAACAGATTATAAAAGGGCTTATTAGATCATAATGCTATAAAGTGAGAACACAATTTGATAATTGAACGTTTAAGAAAACAAACTTTTATTAATTCAAACAGTTGAGTACAAACTTAATAAAGGAAAATTACATTGATTTTAAAGACAATAAGTTAAATACAACTTTTAAGCTAAAATTACTCCAATAGCTAATACTAAACTAAGCCACTCTCGATGATCATGTGAGTGAGAAAGTCTCCTTATTTATAGCTTGAGAGGAAGGTTCCAGGCTCTCATACATGCTCCTCTTGCAAACTGATCTTGGCCCTTCATTTTCATCTAATCATTGGATGCCCCTTCTTAGCCTTTGGATTGAATTGTAAGCAAGGATTGTCCAAGCTTGGCAATCCCATATCTTTGGAGCTCTTGTGCTTTTATTACACTTGTTTTAGTGCAATTTTCTCATTTCAGGAGTGTTTCTTTTGATGTCCACGTGCCATTCCTTTGACCAATCAAAGGGTTTTGATGACGATTTGCTTGCTGACATGGGCACTTGGTACTAAGCATCTGCTTAGCCACATTTGATTGCATCTAGAAGGGTTAATTCCCTTTTAATCGAGTTAAAATGGAAGCTGGGTAAATTGGGACGATGGGTGAATGGTAACACCCATTCGCGCCCTTTTTCTTTTTATACGTTTTTGTGTTTGACCCGGTTTAAACGAGTTTTGACTTTGGGCTCGAGTAGTTTTTAAAGGGTTTTGGGTTTAGTTGGTTATTTGGGCTTGGGTAAATATGTGAAGAGATAACGACCGTTAGTCTTTTATATTAAAAGGACTAACTGTGTTATTAATTTTGGACTTTAGGTGCAAAATGATTTAACATTAAGGGTTATTTTGGTATTTTCAAGGGTTTTGACATTTTTTTGGTTGACCAAAGCTTGACTGATGTTGACTTTTCTTCACCTTTGCTAGAAACTCCCGGCTCTTGTGCATTCTATCCGTTCCCGTGTTCGTGTTTGTCCGATTTTGACCGTTTTCTTGTTACACATCACAAATGACAAAACAAGCAATATACAGGCATAATTTGCACAATTCCCCAAACTAAGTGATCATTTTAAGGCAATTTTTGGTATAAAAAGTATATGTGATTTCTCACATATCAAGCATAACTAATCCTAGAGGTGTAACCCTTCTCCAATTCCATATGCTTTCCTTTATACATTAAATATTCATTTAAGGTCATGTTATTGATACCGGGCTTCATTTTAAACTAAAATTACTATAAATATACTTACTAAAACCTCAAATCAAAAACCTAGTTATAGCTCCCCGGCAACGGCGCCAAAAAACTTATTGCGTATTTTATTTTAAATAGATCAGGTTTTAAAATTTTAAACTGTGAACCACCTAAGATCTATATACACACTAACGAGCAGTGTACCCGGTTGTGCGTAGTAAACTTGAGATAAGTCAGAGGCCGATCCAAAGAGCTATGTGCAAGGCTTCTAAAACGAGGTTATCTACTATCAACTAGAAAGTAATTTAAATTATCGTGATTGGATTTGAGAACATAAGAACTTTAAAAGAGATTTTGTAAAATAAGAAAGAAGAAAAGAAATACTAGAATAAAAGGTATACTACCATTCAATTACCCGAATGATTTCTACTCCTCTTTTAGTGCAATTTACTATTATAATTATCTAAGGTGACGCTAAACCTAGAAAGACATATTCGTTTAGCCTATGATCACTAGGTAAAATGAACCCACAAGAGGAATTCACCTATTCCTAGTTCTCAATGGTTACTCTATTGGCTTAAAGATAGGGTAAATGTTACTCGAATGTGAATCAAGCCTAATACCATAGCTAGATCCTATGATAGAAGCTTACTTTTTGATAAAGCAAGGGCCAAAATTATACTGTGGTCAAGCAGCATGCAATTGATGCAAAAAACTTAATTTCAATCTTAAGGCTAAGGGAACGCCTAATGGGTGTAGGATGAACCACCAAATGAATGTGGGTATTCCAATTGGAGAATAGAGAACACTTAAGAAGGAAAAATAAAACAGTTAAGCAAGAGGGTGTCTTACACTCAATGATCTCACAATAAATCACCTAACTCCAAAACCTAGACTAAGTTCCCCGCAATCAAGCTATAACAAATAACGACAATAATTAACAAGAAAGAGATAAGAACATCAAAGATATAAAACATGATAGTATACAGAGAATTACACCATGATCTAAGATTCAGGATAATGTACATATCAAGTGTGGAAAAACATGTTCGAGACACAAAGTTTCCTAAATTCAATGTTGTCACTTGTAAACATGGTTTCTTCTTCCTTCCTTCATAACTCTAGTTGTACTGACAAAAAGTGTTTTTCTCCCTACACTTGTATGAGCTATAGGAAGGGGAGATATCTCAAATGCAGAAATGAGGCCTCTTTTTATAGACTTCGAGATGTTTACGCCGTAACCATTGAGGTGTGTTGCGGCGTAACAATGCCGACGAGGACAACCTGAATATAGGTTTAAAATATGTTACGACGTAACCGTATTGCCATGGTTACACCGTAACGCTGACTAGGATACGTAATCTGCTGGGATTAAAAGACTTCATGATGATCTTAAAGTTAAGACTGCTCAGGTGTGTGTTAGTACCGCTAAGCATAAATTAATGTTGTTAGTAATCTTTATGAAAAATATGCTAAGTAGTTAGTACTGCTAGTTACTACTACTAGTGTAAGTTACTACTGCTAGTGTATATTAGTACTGTTAGTTACTACTGCTAGAGTAAAGTTAGTACCACTAGTGTAACTTAGTACTGCTGATGAAGAATAAAGAAAATATTCTAAGTATTTAATGTTGCTTGTACTCAGTTAGTGCTGCTGGTACAAAGTTACAACTGCTTATTCAGAGTTAATGTTGTTGGTACAAAGTTACAACTACTGAAAGGTTACAACTGCTCAAGGATTAAGACTGCTGAAAAGATAAAGATTGATTGGAGATCAAGAATACTTACGTGATAAGTATGAGTTATCTATAGAAAGGATCTTAGTGAATATTCTAAATTTTGTAATATATTGTAAATCAACTAGACTCCTTGTCTGATACACGAGGTCCTAGGGCATAAAGATAGACATCATCTTTTTATTATTCTGTCAATCTATTTGTGGCTTCAAGGTTTTGTAAACCCTAACACTATTAAGAGTGTTCGTATTATATTGAGACTGAAAGTTTGGTTAACTTTTTGTTATTAATCTTATTCATTACTATTTCATTAAAATTCTTCTTAGTATCATTGACTAGATTCCGCATAGTCTTTGATATTCACAATCAAAGTTTCTATCATAGTTGTTTTGAATTTATTCAATATAACTTAGGCTTATACAAGCTAAGCAAGATCTATTCTATTGGGATCAACAAGTGGTATCAGAGCTTGTGGGAAGCTTTGAATAAGAAGAAACTTTACTACACATAAGATCTATTTTTTCAAGAAGCAATGGACTCTCAATCTACTCAAACTATCAAGCTACCCATACTCCAACCTGGTGAGTATGATCTCTGGAAGATAAGGATGGAACAGTACCTACAGTGCATTGATTACACTCTTTGGGAGATCATAGAAAATGGTAATGCACCTATAGTAACAAAAACTGTTGATGGTAAGGAGACTGTTATTCCTCCTACAATTGTTGAAGAGAAGGCACAAAGAAGGGCAGAGTTGAAGGCAAGAAGCACTCTGTTGATGGCCTTACCTAATGAGCATCAATTAAAGTTCAACTCATACAAGGATGCTAAAACACTGATGCAGGCTATTGAGAACAGATTTGGAGGTAATACTGCTACAAAGAAAACTTAGAAAAATCTTCTGAAGCAGCAGTATGAAAACTTTGCTGCATCCAGCACAGAAGTGATTGAGCAAACCTATGAAAGGCTTTAAAAGTTAATTAGTCAACTGGAGATGCATGGTGAAGTCATCCCTCAAGAAGACATAAATCAGAAGTTCTTGAGAAGTTTGTCACAAGAATGGACTATGCATACTATTGTGTGGAGGAACAAACCAGAGATTGAGACATTGAGTTTGGATGACCTCTTTAACAACCTGAAGGCTTATGAATCAGAGGTCAAGGGGACATCTAACTCAACCACAAACTCACACAATGTGGCCTTTCTGTCCTCTAGCAGCACTAACAGTACAACTAGAGCAGTTAATACTGCTCAGGGTGTTAATACTGCTAGCACTCAGGGTGTTGCTGATAGCTCAACAACTATCAAAAATTTAAGTGATGCTGTGATTTATTCCTTCTTTGCTAGCCAACCAAGTATTCCACAGCTAGACAATAAAGATCTACAACAAATCAATCCTGATGATCTAGAAGAGATGGATTTAAGGTGGAACATTGCTATGCTGACTATGAGGGCAAGAAGATTCCTAAAGAATACTGGAAGGAAGCTGGACATGGCCAACAAAGAAAGAATTAGGTTTGACAAGTCCAAGGTGGAGTGTTTCAACTGCCACAAGAGAGGACACTTTGCAAGGGAGTGCAGGGCACCCAGGAATCAAGACAGCAGGAACAAGGAGCCTACAAGAAGGACTGTGCCAGTTGAGGAAACTACTTCAAATGCCTTAGTGTCTCAGTGTGATGGCTTTGGCTATGATTGGAGTGACCAAGCAGAAGAAGGTCCAACCAATTTTGCTCTTATGGCTTATTCTTCAACAAGTTCAATTTCTTCTACAAACTCTGAGGTATCTAATGACTCAAATTGTTGTTCATCTTGCTTAGAATGTGTAAAAAATCTAAAAGAACAAAATGAACAATTAGTTAAAGACTTAAGAACAGCTAGGATAAGTGTTGTCTCTTATAAAACTGGTTTAGAATCTGTAGAAGCTAGACTGTTAAGCTTGTAAGAAAATAAGTTTGTGTGTATAAGGAAGATATAAAACTCTTAAAACGTGAAATCTATTTAAGAGATTTAGATATTACGGAGCTTAAAAGGAAGTTAGAGTTGGCTACAAAAGAAAAAGATGGGGTTCAACTTACAGTACAAAAATTTGAAAATTCATCAAAAAACTTAACTAAACTTCTAGACAGACAGATAATGGATAAGTGTAAAACAAGATTAGGGTATAATGTTGTCCCACCTCCATATATTGGGAATTTTATGCCACCAAAATCTGATTTAGTTTATCCTAGTCTAGATGATTTTGTTGATGTAAATGAGTCTGTTAGTGAGTCTGTAGTTGAAAAGCCTACTATTGAGACTAATGAACCGAAGACTGCTAGGAAAGAAAATGGAGCCCCAATTATTGAGGATTGGATATCTGATAGTGATGAAGAAAATGTGCCTAAGGTTAAAACAGTTAAGATGTTTAATAAACCTAGTTTTGCTAAGATAAACTTTGTTAAGTCTACTAAGCAAGTAAAATCTCCTAGGAAAACATTAGTTGATAAAAATAGGCAAAACACACCTAGTCCTAGAGGAAACAAGAGAAACTAGAACCAACAGATGTCTCAAAAATTAGGGAGTAATTTTGAGATGTTCAACAAAGCTTGTCATGTGTGTGGTAGTTTTGATCATTTGAAGAATGATTGCAATAACTGGTATAATAATGGAAGATTTGCAAAACCAGTTTGGACCAATGTTCAAAGGGTGAACAAACAGAATTTCTCTAAATTAACTCACCCCAGTCCAAAAAGGAACATGGTTCCAAGAACAGTCTTAACTAGGTCTGGCCCAATTTCAGTTAATGTTGTTAGACCAGTTAATACTGTTCAATCAAGAACAGCAGTGAATAATGCAGGACCCATGAAAAATGTTATTAATAATGCATATTCAACTGCTAGAAGGCCTTTTAACAAAATAACAACAGCTAATAACAGTAATTTCACTAAAAAGGTTAATACTGTTAAGGGAACAAGGGTTAATACTGCTAGGCCAAAAGCAGTTCTTAGTGCTATTAAGGGAAACAAGGGAAATGCTGTTAAGGCCTCAGCATGTTGGGTTTGGAGACCAAAGCACAAAGTTTTAGACCATGTCTCCAGAAACAATGGTGCATCAATGTCCTTTAAAAGATTTGACTATATTGATGCACAAGGCAGATCCAAGTCAGTAATGGCTTGGGTCCCCAAAAGAAACTAATTTTCCTACCATTATGTGTTATGACTTGGTCTCCAAGTTACAATACAACACCTCCTCTAGTTTTCTAAAAACGACACTTGAACCCTTCTTCTTTTCTAGTTGCGACAATTTAATTATTTCGTGAAACATATTAATATAATTAATATACAATAAATATATTAATTACATTAATAAACGTATCCTCTGTGTATACGTGTGTGCCCCCATAGGCTCACATATTTTCGGCCGTATATTTATTTATGATATGGACATATCCCAACAAAATCAACATGCAACCTTTAGCAAACACACCCTTTAACAGGATTAATCACTAAGTGCACTTCGAACGTAACCCTAGCCTAAACGAGACTTTTTACTTTTACATGGCCTTAACCAAAAACCATTGATTTCAACTATGAGTTAATAAGACATAAGCAGATAACCAACAAGCATACATTAGCCAAAATCATTTGCAACGATAAACAAACATACGTAGGAAGCAAAAACATTAAGGGGGTGCTGTTTGGAGCTTACCTGATTTCGGCTAATGTTTTATAAGCTCATTTTTTCTAGTCTTATCTTGGAACTTATTCTCCTATATAAGCTTATTATTATGATATAATAAGCTTAAAAAGCTAATAAGTTACCAAAAAATCTGGAAAAGTAGGCTTTAA
>BQNB010200492.1:0-10984 GCA_026074375.1 Tanacetum coccineum
ACCAAATTAGGGTTTTGCTTTGGTTTTCGATTACAAGGCTCACAAGGGTGCGTTTGGTGATCGGGTGTAAACACGTGGTGTTTATTCGTGAAGAAAGACTAGCAATCAACTCATACTTGGTTGACGTGTTTGTGTGAGCAACCGTAGATGCAGTAATTTAACTGCTTAACTTGTTTTCAGGATCTAAAGCTTAAAGGTTAGTTTACTTCCCTTTTATTATGTGTTAATCTTTGTGCTAAAAGATCCATTCCGCTGCGTACTCGTAGCTAACTTGGTTACCTAGTTTGTTAAATCCCAATACTTAGGCCCATGTATTTGTTTGGCATTGGGTCTAGCCCATTTATATCATGTATTTTGTTTTTGTACTCTTATGTGTATTCCTTATAAGATACGGGAACAATATCAGTTTACAAATTTTGCTATCACCTAAAATTATTTAACAACTGATACCGTTTATATGTTCTCCAGTGTACCAAATTATTTTTATCTGAGATTTTTATGACCTTGTATGGTATAGCTCTAGATTAATTCTCTTCTAACATTAGTTTCAAAATCTTTTGTTTTATTAACAAATGATAAATTAACAGTTTTGTATCTATATTTGAGTAAAAAAAATATATATTTAAAAAACAAAGGAAATACACAAAAGGTGACAGTGGCAAATCATCCTTTTTACTTGCTTACAATTATATTCTAATTTTGACTCAATGTTTTTTTTTTGGAACGGCAATTTGTGGCTACATGGCCCCTAGCCCAGAAGGCGTAGCGAGCCCACACAACCAGGTTGGGTCCAGCCCAGAAGGCAATGACACCCTTCCCTTTACACACGCGGGAGGAAACCCCTATCGCCCTAGACAAGACTCGAACATGAGACCTTGCCTAGGAGGGTAAAACCTCCATACCATTGGACCAAATGCCCGTTGGTAATTTTGACTCAATGTAATTGCTCGATGTCATATTGGGATAAAAAAGAATCATACTTAATTGTAATTACTTATTTTCTATCATATGGTGTCTGCAAGTTGTTCTAGTTTGAAAAGAATTCTGAAGAAGATTTACTATTGACCACAAAAACATTAAAAACGACCTATATAGAAGAAAAATTACATTTGAAATGTGAAAACGACATAGAAGGGAATACATTTAGTGGTATTATTGGTGTATCATAGCAAACACAGAAACAATCAAATAAGATTGTTGGTGTTTTAGAAGTAAAGTACCATGCCTATAGTGTCTTGGCTGTTACCGCAACCATCTTCTTGAAAACATTCAAAAAACTTGGACAACTAAAACCATCGTCAAAGTTCTCGAATTCCCATTAACTCTTTCGTTAACGTTTGGTAACAGTGGTAACAATAGAGTAGCCCGAAAATAATATTAATACTAGTAACATGGTAATATAAAGTACAAAAATGTTGAGTGAATTTATTGAAGAAAAAAGCAACTAGAAATTGATGATGAGTTTGAAGTTCTCAAGTATTATTGGAAAAGTAAACAACTATCCGGTCAGTGTTCCTTCTCACACATTCGCAATGTATTCACAGTTATTATCAGAAACGACCCATTATGTTGAAATGTTTGTAATTGATCCGCATGATGTCGAAGAATATAAACCATTGGGTGTGAACGTTTATACGTGCCCTCATTGGAACTGGATCGCAACATCTTCGAGTTCATTTCACTCGAAATCCGATGTGTAGTAAAATGGATGAGACGGGTGTCATCATGATCAGAATGAGACGGCGGTGAAGACGGTGTAATTTTCAGGAAAAAATAAAGGCTCGTGCGAGGAAATGTGGCCAATTATGTGAAGTTGGAAGGTGTAGTAGACTATTACATAAAATGATAAATACGTGAGAAATAATTGTGTAGTGGGTGCAGAAGAGAAACTCGATAAAACGTGATTATGTCCTAGTTATAGCAAAATGAATAAGTTGAAAATAAATGTTATCTTGGGTTAGGGTTTTGCAAATTTCACAAATGCAACTTCAGTGATAGAAAAAAAACTGATTACACAGGTTGAGGGAAGTTAAAGTTAACTTATAAAATTTTCTTTATGGATTTTAGACCACATGTATAAATATATTCTAAGTTATTACTCCTTATGTCCTAAAATTATTATTCTTCGACAAAAAAAAAAACACACAGTTTAATAAAAGTGCATTTATTATTACTTTCTCTCTCTTACTTTTTATTTGGCAGAATGACAATTTTACTCTTAGCAAATTAACTAAAATTTTCTTTAAAGTTTGTAATACTACGTAATATTTTCAAACATGGGTAATATAGTAAATTTGATCAAACTTCCTTATCTATTTTTAGTAGTGAACAATTAAATTGGGACATCCTAAAAAAACGTAGACAATAAAAATAAGACGGAGGGAGTATATTTAACTTGATTATAGGAGGTAAAAGGTACATAGTGCTTTTAATAGCGGGTTTGGATAGTTTTTTTATCCTACTGGCGTGTGTAACGTTGCTTTGGATCGGTTTTTGGCTAAAATCAAAATCAAACTGAAATATTCGGTTTTTATAAAATTCAAAACCGAAACTACTAGGGTTGGTGATTCGGATTTTTCGATTTATTATCGGTTTCGATTTGATTTTTTTAGTTTTTCTATTGTAATATTTGAAGTTGGTAATATATATTTTCCCCCCACAAACATGTTTTTAGAAAATTGGCTTTTCTTGTTTACCTTTTTTGTCAATCTGAGCCTAATAATGTTTATTTCAACTTTCTGCAATTATACACATTTAGAAGAGACACACACACATGCAAGTGAGCAAACACGTAATATGATCATCATCACTTATGTATTAATATATTGTCAAGGTAAAAATACTATATACAAGAAACACACATATAAATGTTAAAATAAATATATTATAATTCCATCTACAAATTGAATATGAATTTATAGATTTGATTTATTTAGTAATTCATTTATATCATATTAATTATATATGCTATTATATAATAAAACCGGTTCGGTTCGGTTTTGGGTAAAATCTCAAAACCGAACCGAATTTTTCAGTTTTTGAAAAAGTAAAAACCGAACCATTCGTTATTTTTAGTTTCGATCAGTTATTTATGTTTGATTTTTATCGATTTTTGGTTTAATTTCGATTTTATCGGTTTAATTTTCATTTTTGGTTTACTTTATAGGGAATATGTCACACAATAGTAACTAAGTTTCATGAGTGTTCCAATTTGATACCTCAAAGTTCATATTAACCATAAAAACCATCAAACTTTTAAAACTGTTTCATTCTTGTGTAATTTTTAAAAACTTGTGTGTTTGAAGTATCCATGTATGTATTAACATGTTGTACATTAATTTTAAGCACACACCCTTTAAATTTAACAACTTCCAACCAACTATATGTACAACCCGTTAATGCACAACTAAACATAAAAAATAAAAAAAAAATACTATAGGTAAGGCTTAAGCTATTAGTTTGGCTTGGGCTATACTTATCATCTAGTTCATTAGGATTAGGTTTGGGTTTGGGCCTTATCTATTAATATCCTGTGTTAATTTTATTTTCTAACTTTTTTTAGTATGTTTTAAAATAAGTCTATACTACTATAAATAGTAGTTGAATTTGTTCAAGTTTATCGTATTACGCTTAATACAAATTGATATTTATAAAAATAAAATAAAATATTAATTAATTTTTAAATAGTGAAACTATCTTTTTTTTGTTTTCGTAGAAACAATTTTTTTTAGAACGACAATATTTTTTTAGACGGCAATTTTTTTTCACAACTTATACCATATACCTCACAATATATTTCACACATGCCTCCAACGAGACTTGAACCCACAACTTCTAGGTCGGTGAGGAACTCGCATACCAAATGATACCCTTGGTGGCTAACTGAGCTATTTTTTAGTAACAATTTATATATATATATATATATTTTTAAACTGTGTATTTTTGTTAGTGAAGATAGTTTTGAAATGAAGAGTATCTAAAATTGAGAGCATCCCAGCGACTTTTACATAGTTAAATGAAAAATAGAAAGAACACAATTTGAATTTTTGCATAGACTTTTAATAAGAGGTGATACCCATTTTGACCTATTTTTATATCTATATATCTTTGTTACAGCCGTATTTGTAGCCTAACATACGACAGTATTAAATATTTTTATACACTATGACACTATGTTACACGTGTTCTTCCTCAGCCATATTACTAACCCAGTGTGGGTGGTTTTGTAGTCTCTCCTGAGAGGGGCACCAGACCTCTCGCCATAGGTCCCGGCGTCGAAATCACCACCCACGCCATATGTAAGTTCTTTGTTTTTCCTTTTTTTTTTTGATTTTTAACAGTTTGGTGTGTGTTTCCCATGTGTGCAGAGGAGTAGGAGAAAGATGGGAGGTGAGTTATTATTAAATACTTTTACTTTACTCTTCTAAAAAATTTAACTAGCTAGTTTTAGTCCCTAAATATTACAGTAGTATTTCTTCACATTAAGTCAACGATGTGTTATTTTTACTATCAATATCGTTAGTTTAAATGTATTGTTATTTTTAATTTACACTTAATGTATTGTTTTATTTGAATAAAAGAAATAAAAGTTAAAAATTGTAAGGTCTAGGATATGAAAGAAGTGTGTTTTTGCTAAATTATACGTTCTGAGTTATATGAGATAATTTTCCTATAACCAGGGCGGAGACAAGGAGGGGCACGAGGGGCCGAGGTGACAACTTTTTAAACATTATTAAAGTGCGCTCATTAAGTAAAACTTTCTAACTCCGCCCCTGCCTATAACACGATTCTATGGCTCATGCACACTTGCACACCTTGTGGTCTTACTATAACACACATGAAAAGAAGAAAAAGTTAGGTGCAAACCTGTGAATTCAAGAGTAGAGAATGGCAACACGATCCCTGCGTTAGGCTTTACACAATACTTCCTTCGATTTGTAGTTTTCACCTAAAATTTAGTAAAATGATGTAAAATCGCACGTTAAAAACTTGCTAGTTGTTCGGTTCAAAATCAATATAGATTATAGTAGTTGTAGTAATACTTTGAAAGCGACAGGACTATCCAATATATTCTCTAGTTGCATGAAACATGAGATCTGCTTCTTTAATTCAACTATATAATACACAAGTGATCAAAATCAGCATCATTTAATAGGAGTGGAAAAACTGAGCTGAAATGAAGATACAAATGCATAGTACTTAATTTAATGCAAGAAATTATTGTAAACTTTACAATGAAAACGAAGCATGGGAGGCCTGATGTTGAGTAAATCTCCCGCAATCATCTCCATTTCGCTAAACAATTCCTTTTTGGATACATAAAAGAAACACAAAAGTTATTTCAATAGGAGATTAGATATTCTTGGCTTTGGGCACATCAACAAGGTGACTGGGATTGCTTATTAATTTATATTATGCTATTTTAGAAAGGGTTTTCTAACTTGTGCCTGCTTATGCCCTATGACACAAGTTCGAAAAATCCTTTTAGAAAAGACAATCAGCATTAATAAACACAATACTAGAGAATAGAGATAGTGAACCCCAAGGGGGCTACTTGGTGCTACCTTACCTAGCCATTTAATCGACAATTGGAGAGGGCTAGTGATTTACGGTCTTGCAGGGTAGTCTGCGGAGTTCAGAGTTTACGTCATTACGTGCCAAGCTAGTCACAAAATGTGGTTCGAGTGGGGTTTCCCTCGTACAAAAAAAGGTACTAGAGATAGTGTTTGTATCAGATTTTCTTGTGTATAATATTGTTTTTTCTGGGTAACTAGTTTCCGACCTTTTGGCCGACTAATCTACGCGGTTTGAACCCACCGCCACACATACGCAAACTAGGTAAAGCCCTCGTTTTTCACGAATGATTTAAAATAATCAGAATCAAGATAATTAGTTAAACTGAAACATATAATTATATGCATCTTGCTTCTAAATGAGCACTCAAAACTGCAGATCCACACAGAGGAACAGTTTTAATAAGCAAACCCGAACACCCCGTGCGGTTGGATATTAGTTGACTTACGAGTGGAGAGGGATAAATGAGATTGATTTTCAGGGTGCATATTTCAACTTTGTTCTCTGATTCCTCGTTGAACTATCACAAATCCAAAATATAAATTAGTTCCCCTCTACAGATTTAATAACTTAATAGTTCAAAAGAAAGAAAAAGACCATCTAAATATTTATATTAGTTTGAAAATATTAGTCAATTACCATTTCAATCATATCTTCTGGTTTAGCTCCAGGACTTGCAACTGCGGTAAGAATAGTAACTACATCGTTGCATCGCATACCGCGAGGAGCCTGTTTATGCCCACTAATTTCAACTGAACAAATCAGATACAATAGAGTATTAATTAAGCAACCTAGATATTCAATTCACACAGATGGCTAGAGCATAAGAGCAATAGGTAAACCCGAAGAAACGGACACATGTAAAGGCAAAGGGTAAGGAGCGAACCAAATAATATCTTAGTAGAGCAAGGCAAAACAATCCCGTTGATCTGCCTAGTAAGATAAATGTTCTCTTTCCAACCTTGGACCTGATAAGCTATGTGATGATCTGTCGTATTCTGTAGATGCATGGAACATTCCATCATTTTCCCCAACTCAACTATAGAACACACAAGCAGATATTATAAGGGACTGGAAAGGGCCACAAATCTACAATGAATAGGAAAATCGTGCGATGAACATCACTAGACATATCGTAGTATAATTTTACATAAAAAATTAAGCTGTGGAGGCCCGATGTTCAGAAACGCCCCCGTAATCATTTCAATGTCGTTGCAGGATACCTAAAGGAACGTGGCAGTAAATTTTAGTTAGTTAAAACCTGTGCGTGTTTAGAAGAACCATATTAGTTAATTAAGGCAATTAATACAAAGAAAGACTAGCTCACTGTACTATCAAGTGCACGTTCAAGTGCTTTCACTACCTCTGGCATGAGTGGACGTTGTTGGTCATCTATCTTCAAACATTGATAAGCTATTTCTGTAAAGAATTTTAATGAATCAGGACCGATTTGATCCTTTATATGCTTGTAGACAATTTCCATCATTCTGTTTTGCTCGTAGGAGGTTCGGGCCAATCTTGCTAAATCAAGATTTTTGTCGTTGCTAGTACACAATCTCCCACAAAGAACTTCAAACAATACCACCCCGAAAGAATAAACATCTGTTGCTTTTGTTACTAACCCCGTTGCCATGTATTGGGGATCACAATACCCAAGGGTTCCTACAACACTGGAAATAACAAATGTATTTTCTTGGTTAGCTGGACCAATTTTGGACAGACCAAAATCAGATATCTTCGCGTTCCAGCTTTCATCCAATAAGATGTTCCCACTCTTAATATCGCGATGCAATACTCTTTGTTGGGTGTCGTCAGGATCATGAAGGTATGCTAAGCCACGAGCCGCCCCACTACATATTTTAAGGCGATTGATCCATGTTAGATCAGAGCTTTCAAGATGCTTTTCGAGGCTATTATTAGAAGCATATTCATACATAAGGATCTTCTCTCCATCTTCATCACAAAACCCCAATAAAGAGACAACATTTTTATGTTTGTATCGGGAAAGCAAAACAATCTCCTTCCAAAATTCGGGGTTTCCTTGACCAAAGGAACGATCTAAACGCTTAAAAGCGGCCATGATACGTCCCTTGGAATTGACTAGTTCTCCTTTGTACACTTTCCCAAAACCTCCATGCCCAATGAAGCTGTCACATGAAAAGTTGTCCGTTGCTGATTTTATAGCTTCTAGTGTAATTTTGAGGTCGTCAAACCTTTTTAAGGCAGACATCTTTTTGGTGGTAAAAAGAAATAAAGGAAAATTTTAAGAACTTTAAGTAAGCTATTACAAATGTAGGGTTTCAACTTTGAAGGAGCTAATACATACAAGTATGTGTGTGTTTAATATTTTTAGAGTAAAGATGAAGGGAGGAGGAAGAAGGAGGACGGCTAAATCTATTATTAACAAGAATTTAAATATAAAAATTTAATCACGGATTTATGTCATATAAAAATAAATATACGAGAATGTAATTAGTACAAATTACTTGTGTAATTTCTATTTCAAATATAAATAAGAATATCCGGAAAACCTTTAAAAAAAAAGCTTTATCTTTTTATATTCATCAAAGTCATTACATGCTATTTTAATAAATAACAACATTAAACTCAACACAATGCTAGTTAAACAAAGTCAAATCTTTCATTCAATAAAAATATATAGAAAATATTAATGTATATTAATACATGATGAAAAAGATAATGTAAAAAACCGTGTATAATTGTTAGTTGTACTTATACACATTAAACACGCCCAAATTCTTAAATGTTCGTATATTAAATTAATTTTTTTAAAATAAATTTAATTCATGCATAAACTCCGTTTGTACACATGACTTATAATATGTGACTCTTAGAGACGGTGACGCGTCATTAAAAGTATAAAATTTAGTTGGGTAAAGGCATCTTGGCATACTCTTAAAAACATTACTGTAATGATTAAACCTTAGCGAAAGGTCTATTAAAACTAAACTATTCCCACTTGTAGTTGAATATGGGATATTTCTTGTCTTTACATTTCTGTACGTGTTTAACTATACCATTACGGCATTACCTAAAACGCTACTCATGGTTTATGAAACAATATAATATACATGTAAGTCGGCCTTTAATTGAGTAAGTCCAACAACCATTATAATGTCAAGGGAATAGTAGGGGTTGATCTAAGCGAGAGGTTGTGTTTGCCATGCGGAACTAACATTTTATTTTCATGACTGGCCGTGAACCCATCTCTCTTCTTTCTAGGTTTGCTCGTACCAACTTGCTTTCCTCTTTACAGGATCAAAAGGGTTTTGAGTGTTAAATGAACAGTAACGCGTAAAGAAAAAAGTGTGAAAATGGTCCCTACCCACGAGTATAAAAATTGTCCAGAAAAAATGCAAAAAATGTCTCTCACGTAAACACGGCAATTACAAAAACAGTCCTTGAGTTAAATCTAAGACCTGCAAGTATAACAAAAAGTTGCATAATAGTCTCTTAAAGTTAGGGGTGACAATCGAGTCGTATTCGTGTTGACCTGTTTAGGTTAGCGAGTTATTATAACCTCTACCAAAAAACGACCCATTTATTAATCGTGTCAAGAAACTCAACCCTAAACCATACCTGCATAACACGTGTAACCCGTTTGTGACCCGTTTAACCTGTTTAAGTAAATAGGTCAAGCGGTAAATAAGGTTGGTGGATTGTCGATTTAACTAATTTAAATGCAAAAAATGATATAAGGATGTAAAAAGTGATAAACATAACATACAAATAATTATGCGACAATTTAAATGATATATGAGTTATAATCGTAATTCACTCCTATTTAGTACATAACAAAATACATTTAATCCAAATCAAACATAAAATTCAAGATATATTTTATTTTTAGAGGCTTATATATACTTAAACGGGTTCACGTGTTTGTTTAATACTTACTCAACCCAAACACGACCCATTTATTAAACGGGTTATACGGGTTGACCTGTTTTTGACCCAAAATTGTTTATCCTCAACCAAACCTGTTTAAATTCGTTTGGGTTCGTGTCGTTTATCGTGTCGTGTCGAAAATTGCCACCCTATTATAAGTTACCTTAGTTAACGTACCTCATCCTTAAATGAAAAGTTACGTTAACTGATTCTAAGTTAAGATATAATAATATTCTTCTTTCGTATATTTAAGTTAGATAAAAATATACAAACTATGATTAATGAGGATTTCTACCAGCGCGTTTCCGTGGAGCGTTTGTAGGTGACCATACTGCACTAAACCGAACACTTGTTTAGTGCAACTTTTTGCAACTTTTAAGAGCATAAACCGAACATTTTTGGAAAAAATAAATACACATTGAAAAGTAAAATAGTGAAAACCGCATCAAATCATCTAACAACCGAGAATCTTTAGTATGTCTTTCTAATAGGTACATCAAATTGGCCGGAGGGAGTCATGGTGGTTTTCTGTAGAGGTCCAGAACAAAGTTAAGGCGAAACAAACTCGGTTCTGAGAGCTTATATCGATGCGAGGTAACGAAGCAGACAGAAGCGCAACCGATGAGAGGTATAAAGAAGCAAAAAGAGAAGCGAAAAAGGCGGTTGTCAGAGCGAAAGATAAAGCGTATGAAGACCTGTATAAGAGTTTGGACTCCAAAGAGGGAGAAAACGGCATTTACAAGATAGCTAAAGCCAGACAGAGAAGAAAAATAGATTTAGGAAGCGTGAGATTTATCAAAGTAGAGGATGGAAGAAGCATTGTCAACGAAGACGCAATTAGGAAAAGATGGAAGGAGTATTTCTCAGCACTCTTCAACGGACAAAGGCGTGGTCGAACTGAAGTTGTAGATAGTATAGGTGCAATCCCACAAAACAATTGCTATTGCTCGAGGATTAGACACGCAGAAGTTAATGAGACACTACGAAAGATAGGTAGAAACAAGGCTGTAGGCCCGGATGAGATCCCCATTGAAGCATGGAGGTGCCTTGGAGGCGAGGGGGTAAGGTGGCTAACAATCTTCTTCAACAAGACTTTATTGAGAGCTAAAATGCCCGAGGAGTGGAGACTCAGTAAGGTAATCCCCATCTACAAGAACAAGGGGGATGTACAAACATGTAGCAACTACAGGGGCATTAAACTACTTAGCCACACCATGAAACTCTAGGAGAGAGTTATTGAGAGAAGGGTGCGACGAGAGACCGAGGTGTCAGAAAACCAATTCGGTTTTATGCCGGGATGATCTTCGATGGAAGTTATTTACATTATTAAAACCCTTATGGAGAAGTATAGAGAAAGACAAAATGACTTGCATTTGGCATTTCTAGACCTAGAGAAGGCATATGACAGCGTTCTACGGGAGTTGATTTGGAAGACTCTAAGAGATAAAGGAACCCTAATGAAATACATTAAAGTTATTCAGGATATGTACGAAGGGGCGAG
>BQNB010200493.1:0-10984 GCA_026074375.1 Tanacetum coccineum
TTATTGATAGGTTTAGCCAAGAAGCCCAAATGATAATGTGGCCCAAGCCCAGAGGCTTGGTATACCCATTATACGTCATCACAAATTTTTACGAGTGACGGGTTGCTTTCGGTTGCCCATAACGACCGTGTTCATATTGGAAAATAAGTATCATGGTCTCTAACGACTACGCGGCTTTCGGTTGCCTATAACGAGTGGGTTCATATTTGGAAAATGGAACATCATACATTTATGTGGCAAAAATTATAGTCAAGTCAAAGTCAATATATCTTTAAACGTGAAGAACAAGTTGAAAATTATATTGTGGACAAAAATGAGATCAAGGTCAATTTTCCACACAATAGATTAGAGTACCGGACCGGACCGAAACCGAATTGGTCCAAAACGTCAGACCGAGGACCGGACCGAAATGGTCCGGTCCGAGTCGGTCCGGTCCGGTTCGATTTTCGGTCCACTTCAGTCCTACAAGGCATAATCATCGGGTTTTTTGTAAGACCGAACCGGACCGAGGACCGAATGTAACAAAAAACATGGACCAAGGACCGGACCGAAATACGTTCAGTCCGGTCTGGTCTGTCCGGTTCGGTCCGCTCCGGTCGACGGTCCGTTTTGCTCACCCCTAAATTACAGACCTGGCCCCGAGCAGCCTAAATTCCGAAATGTCATTTACGACTTATCGAAATTAATATGAGGGAGTAGTAGTAATGGTATTGGTATATTGTAATAGGGCGAGTCACTACTATAAAGAAAAGACTAATAAGAGCGGTTAGAAAGGCTCAAAAAGATCGGTAACCAACCACTCTATCTAAAAGTGATCTATCTATACTTATTATGTAAAGCATTTACAATGTGGGTCTCATCAAAAATTAAGATAAGGAGATGAAATCTTGACCATTCATCTTATTTTAGAAAATCACATCATAGAGTGATATGTGTCACTTCTTAATTAAAAAATCACTTTTATTTTCAATTTGACATATCTTTTTATCTATTTATTTTTTTTATGATTTAATTTCACCGTATTTTCTAAAATTTCGTGATCTTTAATTCAACATCCATTTTGATATATTTTTATAAATTTTTAGCTTTTCACATTTTTAGTGGGTTTATTTTGAATTTTTTAACAACTTTAACTTTTATTTGAATACAAACTTGATTTTTTTTATTGTGTCGACTTAATTTTTTTTATTTTTACATTTTGTTTTATTTTATTCTTATATCAGCGAAAATAGCTCGCGGCGTGTGTGGTTGGGCCTCATGTTTAATAGTTTTTTTTTATTTGGGCTTATGTGTTGGGCTTCATGTCGCGGATATTTTTTATTTGATTAAATCAGTAATTTTGTAAATTTTTCTTTTCTAATTTTAGGTGCGAGCAATTTTTTTTATATTGAGTTTATTTTTATACAAGCGAGAATGATGTTAATATGATGTTGCGGGAAAGCTACGGAAACCCAAACAAACGAATTCTCTAAGCGGGCAAAGAATTGCAGAGCGAGTTGAGTTAGCAATTTTTATCGCCGCCGCTATGCGCGGGTATCCAACTAGTTTATACTCATATAAATTAGTTCAAAGGTTTCCTGCCGATCTAATTATTATATATATATACAAAAGGCATACGACCCGGCCCACGGGTCACATTAAATTTTTCGACCCGGCCCCACCCCCACATTAATGAAAGGTTTTTTTTTTTTTTTTTTTTGTTTTTGTTTTTGTTAATAACTATGATTCAAAACAACTTATTACAAAAGTTTGAATTTCCCTTAATTTAATCATACAAAAGTGTAGGATTTTCATATTGCATTCATTACGGTACACAATAATATTCTGCTACTAATAACTCTGATAAAGATTCAACATTTAGTTACAAACCATACTTCAACTGAAAAACGACGATTGCAACATAAGTCAAAATAACTTCAACTAGTATGCATGGGTGGTTTGAAGTCGAATGTGGTGGAAGTACGTAATAACGGTTCGGTTTGTGTTGAGGACATTCAAAGGTTGTTTTGGAGTTGATTGAGCGGTCTAAAACAAAGGAGCTAGAGAAGTGGAAGAAGTTGAAGTTGAGCCAACTTGAGCTTTATGCCAAGCGAATAAAGTTGATTTGAAGCAACTACAGGTGTTGGGGTTTGACACCTTTTCCCCTCATGTCGGTTCTCAAAACCAAACTAAACCCACAAAGCTAGAATAACAATCAAAATATGCTTCAAACATAGGGTCCTGAACCACCCTCAGATACGGGTCGGATATGGGGTGATTCAGCCGTATGATAGTTTGGTTTCCAGAACATGTGCCGCAAAACTTGCTAATATTAGGATCCTGATTCCAACTTTGTTTAAATGACACAACCAAACACCCAAACCCGAAACTAGATACCCAAAGATGCAGTTAGTGAAGCAAAATCACAAAGTAACAATCCTAAAACCTTTCTTGTACTTTCTTTTGTTTAAGGAGCTGAAAGAATGGCATAAACTGACAGGCCATTACAACAAGAAAAATCCTAAATGACATTTCCAAAAACCACAAGGCCAGCTGCTTAAGCATTCTAGGTCTTTCAACAAAACATATCTTCCGAAACTGGCTATGATCTTTGACTGCAATATACATCAAGACAGCAAACAAGATCTTCTAAAGCTACGAATGAGGACAAGATCATGAGCTTTGGATTGGTTTTTTCTTGACAACACCCTCGAGCACACCATTAGCCAACAAGTGCTCCAAGGTTGAAGGGTCAACATCACCACCTAACTGGAAGGAGACTGAGAAATCACCAGGTGGAGCAAGATTTTGTGCGCGCATCTCAAACACCATGCCGTGGGCATGAACCTTTTTCTCCCCGGTGTGTGTTACTCCTTGGATTGTGATGGTCCCATCAGACTGGATATCACATTTGAATGCTGCAGTGCACAAAAAATAACACACACAAAAAAAAATAACATCTATGAGCCGATTGATATATATTTTGAGCTTCAAGTTCGTAGAAAATGATGTAAAGTCACAGTTTTGAGTACTCGACAAATATGGGTGAGCGGCCCCTGAGCTTATAAGGTTATCCAAACACTAAAATGAGCTTACTTTGGCAACATAAGCTAATAAGTCCAAAAAATAAGCTAAAATAAAACACCCCCTTGAATATTACGTACAAGACTAAAAACTATAGTATACGGGCCAGAAACTTAAGATTAAAGGGTTTAATGTGAATCTCATGCGTCCATTCTGAAGTTGTCGAATATGCAAGGGTCTGTATAAGTTTAGTTTTTGCTGTAAATATTCAGAAAATCACAATCAAAATCACTTTTTATCTAAACACTAAAACTGGTTATTCATTTAATTAGGAAAAAGTATAATACCAATTATAAAGAACATCTAGAAGAGCTGATAATAGTGGTACTTACTCTCGTCCTTCTTAACACCTGGGAGAGCAACACGAAACAGAAAACCCTCGTCAGATTCCGAAATGTCAATTGAACCGATAAGTGGTCCTACTGTTTTTGCAGCACTCCCAGATACCGCTACTCCATGTTTGGCGACAGCTAAAATGTCGTGCAATTCTTTCTCAGTGGTTTGAGGCAGAAAGATCATAGCTGGTTGATTCTTTAGAGAGAAGTTGACATCATTTTGTTGTGCCATATCAGAATCAAAATGATTTGGAGGTGGGCCTGAGTACGGGACACAGTTGATAGGAGTTACAGCAATAGCAGGTTGATCGTCCCAATTCGCATGAGATCTGAAATTCACAATGGAAACCTGGTTAGAACAATGAAGACTTAAACAGACCTAGGTCAATGAAATCCTGTTATGTTATTAAATAGCGAGTTAAACGGGTCAAACAGTAGAATATCATACAAAATCTATGCAAATGCATAGAAGAGTCTAAACTGCTTTATAATTAAAAGTTTAGATTACTATTATACTCCGTATCAATTAGGTCCGCGTAATCATATTTAACAAGTTGATCATTAAAAAAACTGAAGAAAGAAGTGAGTGTGTCATGCTTACAAATACCAACTCGACACATTACCCAACATGCCCATTTTCCACCCATAATAATTCAGTTAAAAGATAAAACAAATTACTGATATTCAAAAGCCAATACTGCAAACTAGTAACTAAATGATCCCTTACGGGATTTTAGTTTTCATTACAGATTGCATATTTAGACATCCCTTTTAGAAGTGATTCTCGAACCAGTGGTTCAAATATGAACTCAGTTAGTATCCGCTGAGCCTAAGACCACCTCTTAATCTCATGCAGGACTCATAATCTAAACTGAACTTCATAAAGACCATAAACTGAACTGAATTGACCAGCTCAAATCAACACAAAACCAACGCAAACCAGCAGAATCGTTATGGTCCGACTCAATTTTAGTATTCACCCCTAGGCCTAGGCCCTATGTATAAAAGTTTTACAAAAACACAAGAGTTATGCTATATTAAAAACACAAACTCAATGAACATCCATAAAATTTAATCATGATACTAATGTGAAGTGACTTGAGACTCATGAATACGAAGTTGTTTAAGTTAAGAAAATAGAAAAGTCAGGAAGAAGTCTGTTTTGTCCTTCTATTCTCTCCATATCTTTTTGTATTTAAAATCCTACAGTTTCGAACAAAAGTAAATATATGAACCTCTGTTGGAGTTTAAGGACTTCTCCCCTCATGTTGGTCCTCAGAACCAAGCTAAACCCACAAACGAAATATGATTCAGACATAGGGTCCTGAACCACTCTTACATAAGGGTTGGATGTAGGGTGATTCAGACACAGTGAAATGCGAGCTTGAGATAATTTCAGGTACCATAAATATAAAAAAAATTGTCCAGCACTCGGGCATTTATATATAGCATTATACAAAATGTGTAACATATATATCTGGCTTCCCTGTTGTGTGCCTGTGATTGTTTTTTAAATTTCTTTTTGTGTAGCGGAAGACTAACACTATAGTTTTGACTGTCAGGTAAAGGTATGAAATAGATTTTAAAAGCGAAGGGATGGAAACAGGGTAGATATGTAATGGGGAAACCAGGGAGAGTGCGCCTATGGGAGGTAAATATACGCTCCATTACCATTACTATATCTAATTATGTTCATGACTTCATTCAGTGAAGTCCAAATACATATTACACTCTACTTTATACACATGTCGTCACACAGACGCACATACATACATAGACAAACAGAGAGACAAAGAAAACAGGAACAGGGATCATGACACCTAATAATACAAACCACATCTTTAAAACGAAACAAAATGCCTAAAAGACTCTTTAAAAAGCAAAGATATGTTAACAGATGAAAAGAATAGTTGAATACATTAAAAAGACTACCTCTTTTAAGATCATGAGAGCCAAGAGAGATGATACCACAGGTTTCACCTCTTTCGCCAATTAAATTAAATGGCAAGTCTCGAGAAGGAAAATTACCAAGGCTCAATAAAGATGTAAAAAATAAGGAAACGACTGGTCTTTATATACGCGTAAGAAAGAGCCGAACTTTAGTTTATAGACGATGTGGGACAACAAAAATGATACTAAAAAATAGACACACACATATATATATATATATATTTATAGAGAGAGAGAGAGAGAGAGAGAGAGAGAGAGAGAGAGAGAGAGAGAGAGATTTTAAGAAACTCATTGCCATGGTACTTCTAAACACAAAGATAGGGTCACATAAGGGCATTCATATCAAACCCACAGTCGGATTTGGATTCTGAATTAGCTGAACCCAAAAGATGATATTAGTAAAAAAAGTGAAATTAAATTCGAGATCTTAGATCTCTGTTTGAAGTTTATACAAAGCTAAGAAACGGTAATGCAACACCGATTCTTCTTATTTAACTCTATATGAACCACTTTGTATTGGTAGGATTTCTAAAACTAAGATGATCTAATTATTCGTATTGAAAACTTATGAGACTAAACATGACATTTATCTAGTCCCTCTACCCAAACAAACACTAGGAAGAAAATAATAGTAGCAAAGACAGCTCCAAATACGTTCTGTCCTGCTCGAGAAAATACCACATTTGGATGGACAGTTAGGGGGCGTTTGGTTCGTGAATTTCAAACTCGTGTATTTAAAAGTTTGGGGTATTTATAATTTAAGGGGTTTATAATACTGTACTTTGTAATCCATTTTCTTGTTTGGTTGGCAAATTTGTTTTTACAGATTCAACATATAAGTAATAGTGAATAACTTAACTAACCTTTTTCTTAATAAACATATAAATTAAAGATACAGAAAATCATATATCAAATATACATAAAATCAAAAAATAAATATATACAAAATCGACATTAATGAACCAATCAACACCATGGTAAATCGATTGAGACTAACCCTACTGTTAATTACAAGAGATTCTTACCTAAAACTTGCAAGACCAAAAACCATATGTGAGTGAGGTAAAAGATTATAGCTAATGAAAGATATGCAATTTCACCACTTGTAGAATCGCTAAGTTAGACAAAGAACTCAACATCAATAAACTTTGGATTTGTTTGAACAAGAAAACCCAATCGAAAGAATGGAACGATATCGACATAAATGAAGCGAGACAAAACTGATACACAAAGATCTATTTGATATATAAGCGTTAGAAGAATCTGCAGAAATCATGTTAATGGAAGTTTGTGGCCTGAAATTATAGGAAAAGGGAACAGCCAAAAGCCCAAAAGGGAAGATAAAGCATAGTGGGTTTTAGTATTATTATTTAAGGGGTAGTGTTGTCTTTTTTTGACCAAGATAACTCCCACATTGAAAACCTCTCTCTACCAACTGCATTTACAATACAGCTTTTTCTGTGGGGCCATAAATCTAAACTCTCCTATTTTTTCCAACCAAACACGTTTGTGACTGCATTTCAATTTTAAAAACAACAAAAACCCATCAAATTTGGCGAAACAAACAGACCCTAAGGATTTTCTGCTATAGATAACCATAAGATACCTTATAAGAACCCAAATAGTCAATACGTCAATGATCAATCAACTCGAAGAAAAAAGTAACGATTTCAAGTGTAAAATATGTATGTCAAACATGGTTCAATATCACTCAAATAAAGCAGTAAATCCTGTCAACAACATAAGTACTTCAAGATTACCACTATAAATGATATCAAAGATCGAATGAAAGAAAATGAATCTTTCGATGCAAATAAAAGAAAAATTCTTCCAATTAAAGATTTAAAAATCATAACTTTCAGATTCTGCAAGCAGTTCGGCTTCAGTTATATTTAAGTGCTAAAAAAGGCCCATTGTTTTTTTTTCCCAAACTGAATACCAATCAGAAAAGGTGTATCTAAGATAACTGATTAAAATATAGCAACAGAAAATAAGAAAGCAAAAAAGGATATCCAAGATACAAGAGTGTGTGTGTGTGTGTGTGTGCGGCGTGCGTGCGTGCATTTAGGTGAGGCTAGGTAAAGCTAACATTAGCAATGGCCATGGAAGAAGAGGGCAACTTCATCAATGAAGGTTTCCAGTTTGTTACGTAAAAACTAATAGCAAAATGTAAGACCTCACAACATTGCTTACCTAGAAACATTACTTTAAAGTTCTTAGCATTGCCATCAATTTTCCTCCGTCCTCTATTTTGCAGATGCTAATTTCATTTATATTTCGTACCAACAAAATTTGACCCAAAATACATCACCGATCATCTAATCCTATACTCACTAAAAAACGAACAATTTAAATAGCAAAACAATCTAAACCTCAAAATTGTTACAGGCCTCTTTGAGAAAACTACATCGGTTGTTCTTAACTAACTCCCGGTTTCTCATTCTCTCTCGAGCAGTAGTAATAGAACTAAAATCTTCCTAAAAATCTCATTAAGCACGTGTACTTATGTTTGGACAAAGTCGTAAGATCCCATACCAAAAAGGACTACTTACTACTTACTCTAATATGCCTAGAACAAAAACTGGACACAATCTCAATAGGACCCTACTATCTCTTCCTTCTTTAAGCTCAAAAGTATCAACAGATTTCTATCGCCAACGAGTTCGAGTCTCTTTAACGACAATATTTTTTATGGAAAAAACACATACTTTAGATTTTAAAAACAAAGGTTTTTCAAATCAAACAAAACTAGGACACAAACTAAAAAGCCCTAATTTTTTCTTCTTTTTTTTACATTTATGAGTTCGCGCATAAAAATGAAAAATACGTATTAAAAAAAAAAAAAAAAACTTATACATTTAAACTGTCCAAAAAAGGGGGTTTTCATTTTTCAATACCAATAAATATTCGCACAAAAGAAAATTACAATATATTTTTGTACACACAGATAGCATGAGCTATTTACAGAGGATCTAAACCCTAAACACAAAATCTTGAAACAAACAATATTAAAGAATCAACCTAAGCAAACAAATTCAAATTTCAATCTAAGCAATTCACCTTAAACTTTAAAACAAGTAGTAATAATTAAAGGGTATAGATTTAATTCATCAGATTCAAACTAAATCTATAACATATCACAATATAACTTAGGGTTTATGGTAAAATTATATAAAAAAAAACACAAATTTGAAAAAAGGGTAGGAAGAAGATACCCGTTAGGAGCAGCCATGAAAAGGGTTTTGATTAAGGAAGTTAGAAGAGTCAAAAAAAAAAAGATGCTTCTTTTTGGGGTTTTTGAATTTAAAAAATAGAGTGTCGAGTGAAGTCGTGATGACAAGACACAGGTTTTTATAAATAAAGTCAAACAGATGTGTTGTTTGTGTTTTGTTGCTAGGGTTCATGAATTTTTTTTTTTTTTACCTTGTTGGTAAAAAATATATTTTGAACGACAAAATTTGAGATGTGTTTGTAAATGCTTAAAAAGGGATAAACGTTATTCGAGAAAAACGAGTCGTTTGACTAGTTATACGCAACTTGAGAGGGTGTCCGTGACCGGTTCGAACAAATGGAGTTAAATACTTATGTGGTCCTTGTGGTTTGTTGGGTATTACACATTGACGGTAAACTTTATTTTTCGCAGATCTTCTCTTTGTTTTTTTGACACGTTACGAATTTGGTTCCTTTCACATTATTTTTGTTATGTTGACCGTTTAATTTAACATGTGCAGATCATGAGAGGTTATTCTCGTCTTTTCATATGTTTTATTAACAATATAAGTAACAATATTTAAATCTTCGCCTCCCGTTAACAAACACGTACATCTATCTTTCTTAGTGAATAAACCCATCAAAATCTCTCATGGATTTTGTTAACCAACCCACTAAGTTGAATCAATAACGTTTGCCTCAAATTCGTTTTAGAAAGTTTTGATTTGTGGCTAGATACAAACAATGAAGTTGGATCATGGGGAATTATCCGCGCTAGATGCGGGGTTTTTTAGTTATGCAAAAGTTTGTTGTTACAAATTAGATGTTGGAAAGATTTGTGTGGTTCAAACGATGATGATGGCGACGGCGCGGGTTTTTTTAGTTATGCAAAAGTTTGTTGTTACAAATTAGATGATGGCGGCGGCGGCGACGGCGGCGACGGCGGCGGCGACGGCGGCGACGGCGGCGACGGCGGCGGCGACGGCGGCGACGGCGGCGGCGACGACGTCGACGACGGCGGCGACGATGACGACGAGGATGACGACGATGATGACGATGATGATGATGATGACGAGGATGATGATGATGATGACGATGACGATGACGATGATGACGATGACGATGACGATGATGATGACGATGACGACGATGACGATGACGATGACGATGATGATGATGACGATGACGATGACGATGATGATGATGACGATGATGATGACGATGATGATGATGATGATGACGATGACTGATTAATGTTAAATTCAACCCTTTATATAAATATATATATAAATAAATATAAATATATAATAAGGATCAAAATCAATGAAACCGGAAGTAGTATATGATATTCCCGGGTCGTTTATCCCCAACGAAGAGTGAATTGGAAAGTCGAGAGTTGGATTGACATTTGATGATTGAATGGAAGAGATTTGGATTGGATTTCTAAATCTACAGAGGATTTAATGCAATCTACTCTAAAAGGCACACAAAATTAAGCTAAAAACGATAACGGGAATCTAAAAATGTTGATTAAAAACCCTAAATTTTGAAAAATTAACCTAAAATGATTTTTTTTTTACTTTTAATAGACTCTAATTGACTAAAAAGTAAGATTAAAGAAAACTAGAACGAAAACGGAGTTGATTTGAGCTTTAAAACACAAAAAACGTGAACGGGAACGAATCTCGTTCTTTAAAAGGTGAAATTTTGCTAAAACAACCCTACGAGAGCAAATCTATTTTTCCTAGGTACAATATGATAAAAGAAAATTTTCTAAAAAAGAATTATATTTTTTTTGATTTTTTTATAATTTTTTATGAATTAAAAACGAATTTAACTAAAATTAAATACAAAAAATACTAAACGATTTATGAAAATTCTGAAAAAAAATACAAAAAGTAGCTAGAAGAGTGAAGAATGCAAGAAAAATAAAATGGGTGAAACAGCTTATCAAATAAGCTGTTAAATAAGCAGAAAACAGCTTATGGGCTTGTTGGGCTAAAAAGCCCTTATATAATAAATTGTGCAAAACACTACCGGATGAGCTATTGTAGCATACCGATAGTGAGTGTGTTATAACGTTGGTCGATGGGGGTTGAGGTCCCAAGTTTGACCCTTGCTCACTTGGGGCTTCCCCTTATCCCAACGTTTTTGTTTTTCATTTTTTTTATAACTTTTTAGATAAGCTGAAAATAAGCAACTTTAAAAAAGACAAAAAAATTTATAACTTACAAATAAGCACGAAATAAGCTGAAAAAGCTTGACATAAATTCTTAATTTACTCTAAGACATATTAAGCTAACTGTTGGGCTTTTAAGCACTTAATAAGCTAATGAAAATGAAAGATAAGCTAAAACCAATAAGCCACGAAACCTAATAAGCAAAATGAAGAAAAAAAATAAGCACAAAGGAATAAGCAAATAAGC
>BQNB010200495.1:0-10984 GCA_026074375.1 Tanacetum coccineum
AAAGCTGTAAATGATTGAAAATAAGCTAAATTATATTGCAAAGTTAAAAACTTAAAAACTAGGTTACTAAAAAAAACTAACTGCCTCAAAGGCTTACAAAACCCTCTATTTATAGCTGAAATCTTTAGACTTGCAGCTTGTGCTTCTTTGTAGAGATAAAACCAAGTGTGCTAGTTGTGTGAGGCAAATCCAAAACAAATCCCAGCCTTTAATCTCTTTAGAGCTTCTTTGGGGACAATCTCAGCCATCGAAATGCTTTGGGAATGGAGAGGGATTGCCAACATGGACTTTATAAAGCTGGGGGGTAGTAGTAGGGTGTTGAGTGATTTTTGCAGAGAAGTATGGGAGCAAAAACAGGGTGCTGGCTGGTTTTGGTATTGGCGGGAAGAGTGGGAAAGAAAAGGTATACAAGTTGGGTTGTGACAGAGAGAGGTTGAAGATGATTAAGGGTATGTTTGGCTTGTGTACAAGAAAGGCCCCTCCACATCTTTCCTCTTTTCATTTTCTTTTTCCCCTTTTCTTTCTTTTATAAATGAAGTTTCCCAATTGGCATTTTCAGCCCCCGTGGTTTATATAATAATATAACTTAGGGGTTTGGCAATTTTGACCCCTCAAGTTATATTTTTCTTTGCTTTTTCTTCTCGGAGTAGACTTTACTTTGATTTGGCTTCGTCTTTACACACTTTTCCATCCCGTGTCCTGTTTTGTTGCTTTTTGATTGGTTTTTCGTCTTTTTGTGAGATATCCGTTCCTGCACAACATAATTAGCAAAACAAGCATATATTTGGCATTTTTTGTCTGTTTTTGGTCATTTAAGCTCGTTTTTAGAGGTAAAAGATATGTGTAATTAAGCACTTATCAATTACTCTAGTTTGTTCTTCCAACATCTCTTGTGCAACCATTGCATCATACACTTCAGTTGGAATCACAACATCCCCATCTTTAGTATATAAGAATCCTTCTGCAGTTCCTGTGTAAAACATAATCATCTGATGATCAATTCTTTTAAGTATAGTCTTTGATGAAACGATGATATAAGGGGCGGATCTACACAAATTCAAGAAAAGGGGCTACACGATACGATCGGATCTCTTGTTGATCCCAATCCTAGATCGATTCTTTAGCTTGTAAAGATTTTGTTACCTTGAATAAATCCCAATCCAATATCACTTTGAAGAGATATGACTTGAGTCTGAAAAAATAATTCTTTAGCTTGTAAAGATTTAGCTTGTAAAGATCATTATGTACCTTAGAGTCTGAAAAAGCCATAGGAGCCATCTCTTCCTTGTGAGTAAAGAGTTCTTCTTGTTTGTTTCTTCTAGATCAAAGTTTCAGAACACAAGCTCTGATACCACTTGTTGATCCCAATCCTAGATCGATTCTTTAGCTTGTAAAGATTTTGTTACCTTGAATAAATCTAAAATAACAATGGTATAAACTTTGTGTGTATACTAAAGAGTATGCGGAATCTACTCTTTAATACTCTGAAGAAATCTAATGAAACATTGAATATATATGAACAATGATATAACCAAAAAGCTTCAATATTATCAAGATTAATAATACGAGTACTCTGACAAGTACTAGGGTTTACAACCTTGAAGCTATTACAATTGTGTGTTTCACATCTAAGAGATGTATGTGTATGATGATAAGTTGAAAAATGAGATGATAAACTAGATGCCCTAGGATCTCCTTTTATACACCAAGGAGTCCTAATGGGCTTACAATACTTTCCTAAGTATTTAGACAAATGTATTAAATACAATGACTAAGTATTTAATACTTTCCTAAGCATGTAGTCAAATGTATTAAATACAATGACTAAGTATTTAATACTTTCCTAAGTATTTAGTCAAATGTATTAAATACAATGACTAAGTATTTAATACTTTCCTAAGTATTTAGTCAAATGTATTATATACAATGACTAAGTATTTAATACTTTCCTAAGTATTTAGTCAAATGTATTAAATACTTTCTCATAATCAGTTGTAACTTATTGTCGGTGATTCAAGTCCTCCTCTTTAAATCAGATTGTAAATTTCTATGGCAAAGTTGAATTGTCCCGCTGGTCAGGACATTTACCATTGTTCAAGTTTTTCGTTTGGTACCGTTGAGTTATCCAAAACTCCAGGACAAACTTCAATGTAAATGGTCTTCGGCCTCCTAAAGCAATACTTTGGAGGTGATATCCTTTGCTATGGAATATTCCTGACCTCCAATCCTGCCCTTAAGGGTCAATATAATTAGGGATTGGTCAAGACTTTGTGACCCCCTAAACAAGCGCTTGTGGGGGCACCCATGCTTATCCTAGTTTATCAGTTAGTAGTTGCTTGCTTAGTTGTAATGAATAAGTGTTTGTTTGTTTGTAAGGAGGATTGCCTCTTCCTTTTCATGTTTTGTTTTTTGTGTTGTATTGTACAGGTTGTCACTAGATTTTTGATGCCCTCTCGTTGTCGCGGGTATTTTGTACTTCGATCTCAAGAGCTTCATACACTCCTCAGCTTCATTTGGGAAATCACCGTTATCCTAATTCTTAGCGACTTTACGTTTTCTCTTTAAGCATACTTATTAAACGGCTTAGGATTGACGTAGAAACCCTTCGAAAACATTGAGGACAATGTTTCATTCTGTATGGGGGGCATCTTCGATTTGATTGTGCCTGACTGAAGCCGTTTGTTTCTCACGTAATCCTGATTGTTACCACCTATAATGCTTCAAATATTATTTTAAAAATTTTTCAAAAAATAAAATATTGTTGTTTTGTTACAATTTTGACTTTCATGTGCGGTTTAGGGGTGGTGCTCTAGCATTGTTCACTTAACTTTAGACTAAGCGTTCGCATATATTTGCGAAGAATGAAAAAATGATAGTGTAAGTATGAGTGGATGCTAAACATTGGATTATTTAGATACTCTTAAGAGTAGAGCTTGTGTGTAATTTGTCGCTTTTTTCTCCCATAAGATCTTAACCTTGATTAATATATGTGCTACTTTTGGAAATTAAACTTAAATCAATATTTTTATGTAAGCGATATAGCAAAAACTTTAGCTTATGATTCATATTTATAATTGGTTTTTTCTAATAGATTTTTTCCTTAAAAAAAATGATGAAAAAATGCAAAAAGTTAATAATTTAAACTGTGGGTTGATATAAAGTTTGCTGTATCTTGCAGGCTCCACATAACCGATGTAGACACGCATTCTAAAGAAAGCCCATAGTTAAGAATAATAATACGAGACTGATAAAAAGTTTTGTTACACTCTTGCGACTCACAACCGATGTGGCAGCCTTCTTAATGGATCTAGGGTTATCCACATCTTGCCATAGAGTATTAAAAATTAAGTGTGAATAATAAAAGATCTCTTTTTGGTAAAATCATAATTTGCTTTTGAAACTTTGGGCTAATTCTATTTTTTATGCTCTAGGTGCATACGGAGAATACCTTATGAGTTTTGATAATAAGTCGTGTGTCCTCAAGGATATAGTCTCTGTTGAGTAGGGTGTCAAAAGCCTGGTCACTTAACCGCTGGGTTGGGATGGGCTGAGACGAAAGTCGCTAATGGATGATCTAGCTTCAAACTCATTTTTTCGGGTGGATACGTGAAAAATTGATTGTTGCAAAACATGATCCATGTGAAGTTCAAAATAGCCATACACTTAAGATTTAATAATTGGCGGGATTCTAATCTATTGATTTGTGATTAGTTTACATTGTTGGCAAATATGTGGAGTGTTTGCATATTACCTCATAATTAACGGTGATTTCATTTGAGCTTGGTTTGGATTATTGTGAAAAGTCGGGATCGATGAATTTATCAGCGCTTTGGGCATTTTCGGATCGAAAAATTCTTCTTGTCTCTTTGATCACCTTAAAGTTATAAAATATCGGTAAGTCTAAACGTTTTCAGTTAGTTGTTTAATGTGGAAAATTGAAAAAATACAAAAAAGACGGTAGGAATAAGTGTTTATATAAAAAAATGGTAAAGTCAGGGGATTTTCAAAACTTTTTAAGTCTTTAATTCCCTTGATGAACACCTAGATACTTTTCAAGTTTATTTGTCGAGGCTGTGATTGTGTTTTCTTAGTTTTCATATAATGCTTACTTTTTACCATAGTATGCTGAGGAACGACAATACCTTTTATGGGGGAGGAATTTTGGTATGAGTTTAATTTCACATACTATTTTCACCTTTATAAAACAAGCTAAAAATAACAATAAAACGGCAACCTGAATATGCAGAAATATGCTTGTTTTGCTAATTATGTTGTGTGGAACGGGTGTTTTTCTAAAGGAAAAGGACAATAAACGAAGCAAAACGACCAAAACGGGTCACGGAATGGAAATAGCATGGTAAAGACAAAAGCCAAAGTCAACAGTCAAAAGTACAAAGCCGACAATTGAAGAATAATTAATAGGCTAAAACGAACCTCTGATGGGCCAGAGGAGGAAAGCCCATTAGTATATCACTGAAGTACCAAATGGGCCCATGATAAAGACAAAAGCCCATTTGCATCATTCATGAAGACTGTGAAGCCCATTTCAAAGATAAGGCCCAAATCAAAGCCCATTAACATTTTTATAAGCCCTAAATGAATGTGAGGGACTTGAACTGCCAATTCACAAAAGTATAAACCACAAGGACTGAATCTGCCAAAGGCAGATTCTTATAACACATAAGGACCTCTTTTGCAATCCTTATATAACACTTGAGGGGTTGTTTTTGCCATATTCCAAAATTATAAAACCACAAGGACGAAATCTGAAAAGGGCACATACACCTTGAGGGACCATTTATGACAAACCCACAAACCCACACCCTGTTTTAAATTACTGTACATCTCCCTTCCCTAATTCCCGCCAACATCACAACCCCACCTCTGTCACCTCCCCCCTCCTTCGAATACTGTTCAAAACGTCCAAACCTCACATTAAACAAATACCCTACTAAACATGGTCTTATGTACTTGCTGGCAATCCTCCAATTAAATAAACTCTCATTGGCTCAGAACATCTAGAGCTATAAGATGATTTACCTTTGGCAACAAAAAAATCAAGGGCTATGATTGGTTTGTGTTTCTACACACACAACAAACACACAAGACTCACTTCTCTCAGAAAACAAGCACACAAGGTTAAAGACAAAAGACAAAAGTGAAACCCTAGCTCGTTTTATATAAAAGGCCCTTGTAAGCCATTGAGGCAAGAAGTTAGTTTTTAGAGAGTAGTTTTTAGTTTAGTTTAAAATTTGAAGTTTAACTTTTATGTACTTGTATTTTTTTTAGATTAATGAAAATTCAGTCTTATGTTTTAATTTTTGTTCCAAGTTCTTAAGCTATCTTAAGTCTTTTAAAGCTAATACAAGCCACTTTACAATCTGTTTAAACTACTATACATGAATTAAGAAAAGAAAACCAGAAACAAAAAAAAAGAGACTGCTGAATTCAAGCTTATGGATGAATAAGCAGAAAGGGGTGGCTTATTGGTTTTAGAGTCTCATGGGAGACACTTAGGGGTTGGTTATTAAGCTTTGAAAAAGCCTTAAATACTCAGTGCCATAGCTGAGACAGGTTTCTAGTATCCATATTTATCTTTTTTATATTCTTGCTTAAATTGCTAAGTAGAAATTAGGTCTTATTAGCTTATTAAAGGCTTATTTGCCTTGACCTTTTAATTTTTATTTGCTTATTAGTTAATGTTTGATAAGTTTCTTTAAAAATTTGAGCTTAATTCAGTCATTAAAAGTGTTAAAATCATTTTTAAAAAATATAAAGGGGTGTTTGGGTTAAGCCAAAAATGGGTCAAAATTTTGTTCTAATGGGTTGTGGTCATTAGGCAGTCTTTGGGTGAACTTTGTGAACTCATTAGATTCGTTTTCAAAGATTTTTCAAGTCCATAAATTGTATTTTAAGTTTGCTTTAATCTCTCTCTAATCTTGTGGTTTTATAAAAATAAGGGGTTTATAAGCATATTTGATTAAGGCTTTTGTTAACATTGAATTAAAGGTTTGTTTTAGTGTCATTTGTATGAGTTTAAACCAAGTAGTTAAGTCTCTTATGTTTTACTTGTATGCTTTAAATTCTGTCAACATAAGTTTTGTGTTTTTCAAAAGTTAAAAAAAAGAAGAAGCTAATTTTCAAGTTTAAATCTCAGATAGCAAAAATGTTTTTAAGTCCTTGAATCTTTGTGCACAAGTTCATTTTAAGCTACTTTCAATCTGTTTCTCATTACTTTTTTGTTTTGAGCTTATTAAAGTGCTTATTTCTAAGCTCACTTTTTATCAAAAATCTTTTGTAAAACTGCCCTGGTGCTGAACCTTGAATTTCAAGCCCACTTTTCTAGCTTATTTGTATCTTAAGCCCTTAGTTTTTTTTAGTTTTAGATTGGGCCCTTAGGTCCAGCTATAAGGTAGCCCAACAAGCTCAATCCTTTAGGACCCCACTTTGGTACTTATTTTTAAGCCATAAGTGAGCCCAAATTGACTGTTTTTGCCTGCTAAATATAGGTTTTTTTAGCATTAATTTGCTTTTTCTGCCTTTTTGTCTCATCATTTATGCTTATTTTTCTTGCTCCTAGTAGCTTAATAGGTTAGCATAGATATTTTCCTTAGCTTATTTCATTTGGCCTTAGCTTATTTTCCCTTTTAAGAGCTGATCAGTTTAGAACTCTTTTGCCTTAGTTTAATTAAGGATAGCTTATTTTTGATTTCCTAGCTTATTTTGTGCTTTTTAGTTATTGCTTTTTGTTCTCATTTACTTATTTAGTTTCCATTGTTACATGTGTTTGCTTATTATTTCTTTCCTTTTGCTTATTCTTGCTTAAAACTCAAAAAGAAAGTAAGCATTTTAAGCCATGACCACTTAAGCATTCTGTCAGCTTATAGGTGCTGTTTCTGGCTTATTCTTAGCTTTTCACAAAAAGTTGTAGTTATGAAAAATGATTAGTGCAATGTGCTTATTTAGTTTGTATAAAAAGTTTTTAAAAAAAATTGTTACTGTAGCATAAAAAAAACGTGTGAGTGGGACTCGAACCCCTCACCTCCCGTTCACAAGCACACACTCTTAACCACTCGGCTCCGGTAGGGCTATCCGTTAGCCTCTACAACCTTTATTGTTTTATACTCTTTTTGGTCCATTAGCTTATAAGCTCGAATTGGCTTATTCTGAGCTTATTTATAAGCTCAATTTCGGGTTTCTTATTTTTCTTAGGTTAGTTTTAGAGTCTAGTATTTTTAGTAATTTTTTCAGAATTTTTAAAATTAGTTTAGTATTTTTTATAATTTAATTTCTTTAAAAGTTTTAAAAATTCATAAAAAATACAAAAATTATCAAAAAAATATTTTTCTTTTTTAGGAAATTTTCTTTAGTCATCTTTTACGTAGGAAAAATATTAAATCTTTCGTAGGGTCATTTTTGTAAACTTTTGATTTTTAAAGCTCGGGTCTCGGGCCCGGTTTTCGTTTTGACTCGTTTTAACTCAAATTAACTCCGTTTTCGGTCTAGTCTTTTTCATTCTTCATTATTAGTCCCCTAGAGTAGATTAGAAGTAAAAATTTCTTTGTAGGGTTAATTTTTAAGATTTTAGGTTTTTGACCCTTTGTTCGAGATTCCTGTTCTCGTTTTTCAGTTTAATTTTATAATTTTTAGGTTTATCTCAATCGTTTTTGCTTGTTATTGATTAATTTAGCTTTCTACACTCTCAAATCATTAATCTCATTCAAACTCCAATTTTCCGACTGTATCGATTCTCAAGCACAGCATCGTTGGGGATAAACGACTCGGGGATATTCTATACTACTTCTCGGTTTCATTGATTATATTTTTAGATTATACTTATTATATATATTTTATTATATATTATATATATAAGAGGTGTTAGTTTAAAAATCAAACAATCAATTTTTGGCGCCGCTGCCGGGGAGGATGTGAAACCGATTATCGTTACGTTTGACCATTTGTGTTTGAATCTGTGAATATTATCATATAAAAAAAAACCCAAAAAAGTACAAAAATATTTTCATTTTCTTTTTAGTATAATTATCATTTAAAGAAAAACTCAAAAAAAAAAAACCAAAAATATAAAAACTTTGTCCATAAAAAGAAATAAAATTCACAAATTGGTAAAAATACCAAAATATAATATTCTCAATTGAGGTATTATCATAATAACTTCCGGTGAACTTGTTGGTTCCCAACTCGAACAAAAGATTTGAAAACTTGCCTTTTGTGTCACTTAGCGAGAAACGGTTCACCTTTTACAAGATAAACCAACTATAAAGAGGGTATAAGGCGGATATGTTATCCTAGAACTACGACCCTAAAGGAAAAAGGTTTTTAAAATTAGCTACGCGCTTTCCTATTCCTCCGCTACTTTTGGTGCGTTTTATCTATTTCGAAGAGTTACCGAGCAGTCTTGTCGCCTTATTAGGATTTACGTTGTCTTTTTCGTTGTCCGTTATTAAAATAAACTGTGGAATTACTTTTGATAAACCAAAAAGAAAAAAATTAGTGTAAATTTTTCTTTTTTAGTGGTATGCACCATCATTCCCCAAACTCGGTAATCTCTTCATCATCAACAACACAAGCCCCACCGCTGTTGTTGAACCATTAACTCTTGAAGAACCAATTGAAAATCAGCTCCTCGCCCTAGCCTCCGATGGATGATACCCAGACAATGGCGCAAATTGCTCAAAGCACCCATCCGCGGGTACGAAGGATGCCATCGTTAGTGCCCCGAAATTACCCGCGGACAACTTTGACTTAGCTCGGTCTGCTATAACCTCGTTCAAAACAAACAATTCTTGGGACATGACAATGAAGATCCACATGCCCACAACCGATATCTCAACAAAGCACTTTACGAGAAGATACCCGAACTCTACAAGTACGGCGGTAAAGCTTATGCTTTTCCCATCTTTCCCTCGAGGGGGGCAAGCCCGGATTTGGCTTGAGAAGAACCCCCTCGATCGATATTCAAACATGGGATGATCCATGTTCGAAATTCACAACGATATATTTCCTCCATCTAAAACAACGAAATCTTTGAAATGAAAATCACGAGATTTTAAACAATGATTTAAATGAGACTTTTTATGACGCATGACCGAAATAAAAACGATCTCTTCGGCATGTCCACATCATGGATTTTCAGAATTGCATCAACTTGATACATTCTATAATGCCTTGAACTCTAATGATCAGGATTCATTAAATTCCGCCGCGGGTGGTAACTTTTTGGATAAAATGCCTCGTGATTGCCTAAGAATCATTGAAAGCAAATCCAAAGTTCGTAATTCACGTAACAAACCGGTTGTTGCCAAAGTGAGTTCGAGCACTTCCACCCCCGGAATCTCTTCCGATGTTGCTGAGTTGAAAGATATGGTGAAAGCTTTACTCCTTGATAAGAAAAATCAATCTCCCGCTCCTACTCCTGTCAAAGCGGTTGAGGAAAGTTGTGTTACTTGCGGTGGTGCTCATTCCTACCAAACTTGTCCAGCCACCACTGGCAATGTTTATCGAGATAATATTCAAGAATATGTCTCTCAAGCAGCCGCAGCTAACTACAACCAAGGAAACACCGGTTATCGAGCCCCGATTTCAAATCAAATTCGACCTCCCGGTTTTCCTCCCGTTCAAAACAATCATAATGTGCAAAATCAAGGAAACAATCAGAATCGTTACAACCAAAACCGAGGGAATTTCAATCAAGCTCCAGCTTACCAACCCCCGGTTCATCAAGGTCAAATCTATCGACCTCAGGTTGTTCAACCTCCTGCTTATCAAGCTCCCGCCTATCAAGCTCCAGCTCCTCAGATTCAAGGTGTATCGAAGGAAGATTTCCAAGCCTACGTAAAGGCTAATGATGCTGTGATGAGGAACATGCAAACTCAAGGTCAAAACATGCAAAATCAATTGACCAATCTCACGGACATGCTTTCCAAATTTGTCACTTCCAATACCGCCTCTACTTCGGGAACTCTCCCTAGTAACACTGTTACTAACCCGAAGGAGGATTTAAAGGGTATTACCACTCGAAGTGGTGTAGCTTACAAGGGACCCACGATTCATACTACTTCTTCTCCTAAAGTAGTAGAACGTGAACCCGAGGTCACAAAGGATACGATGCCTCCTACTAATAACGGAAGCACCGAAGACATGATGTTGCTGAGTTGAAAGATATGGTGAAAGCTTTACTTCTTGATAAGAAAAATCAATCTCCCGCTCCTACTCCCGTCAAAGCGGTTGAGGAAAGTTGTGTTACTTGCGGTGGTGCTCATTCCTACCAAACTTGTCCAGCCACCACTGGCAATGTTTATCGAGATAATATTCAAGAATATGTCTCTCAAGCAGCCGCAGCTAACTACAACCAAGGAAACACCGGTTATCGAGCCCCGATTTCAAATCAAATTCGACCTCCCGGTTTTCCTCCCGCTCAAAACAATCATAATGTGCAAAATCAAGGAAACAATCAGAATCGTTACAACCAAAACCGAGGGAATTTCAATCAAGCTCCAGCTTACCAACCCCCGGTTCATCAAGGTCAAATCTATCGACCTCAGGTTGTTCAACCTCCTGCTTATCAAGCTCCCGCCTATCAAGCTCCAGCTCCTCAAATCCAAGGAGTATCAAAGGAAGATTTCCAAGCCTACGTAAAGGCTAATGATGCTGTGATGAGGAACATGCAAACTCAAGGTCAAAACATGCAAAATCAATTGACCAATCTCACAGACATGCTTTCCAAATTTCTCACTTCCAATACCGCCTCTACTTCGGGAACTCTCCCTAGTAACACTGTTACTAACACGAAGGAGGATTTAAAGGGTATTACTACTCGAAGTGGTGTAGCTTACCAGGGACCCACTGTAACACCCCCAAATTGGGTCGCAGCGGAATAAGGGTCCGGGGCGTGTTACTTCATAGATCAATAACACAAGATATATATAGAACGACCAAAAAGTCATTTTAAAACCGATACATTGGA
>BQNB010200496.1:0-10984 GCA_026074375.1 Tanacetum coccineum
GATGCTCAAGGCACATGACTGGGAACATAGCTTATCTCTTAGATTTCAAGGAATTTAATGGAGGTTATGTTACATTTGGAGGAGGAGCTTATGGTGGTAGAATATCTGGTATACAAGGAGAACTTAATACAGGTACATCAGAAGAAATCAGTCAAGAGTGCATTATGATGCCAATTTGGAAAGATGCTTCATACTTTGATTCACCTTCTAAGGATGTTGATAATGGTAAACCAACATCTGCTGCTGATGATCAAAAGCAGGATGGATATGGTCCAGATAATGAGAATGCTGAACAAGATAAGTTTGAAGATGATAGCAGTTCTAAGGATGTTAATGCTGCTGGACAACATGTTAATACTGTTAGTCCTGAAGTTAATACTGTTGATCCATCAGTTAATACTGCTAGTTCAATTGATCAAGATAGCCCTAAAGACATGTTCAAAATGGGAGCTAGTCATACATATGAAGCCACTCATGTTGAGTTCTTCAGTGATGAAGATGAACCAGAAGTTGATTTGGGGAACATCCTTAATTCCTATATAGTTCCAACCACTCCCAATACAAGAATTTATAAAGATCATCCAATTAAAAATGTGATTGGTGATGTGAAGTCATCTGTTCAGACAAGAAGAATGACAAAACCTACTTCTGAACAAGGGTTTCTCAGTGCTGTTTATAAAGAGAAATCACATGACACTCTGAATACTTGCTTCTTATCCCAGATTGAACCCACAAGTATTGCTAAAGCTCTATCTGATTCATCTTGGGTGGAAGCAATGCAGGAAGAACTTCTGTAATTCAAACTCCAACAGGTTTGGATACTTGTGGATTTACCTATTGGGAGAAGGGCCATTGGAACAAAATGGGTCTTCAAAAACAAGAAAGATGAAAGAGGGATTCTGATTAGGAATAAAGCAAGGTTGGTTGCACAAGGTCATAGACAAGAAGAAGGTATAGACTATGAAGAAGTTTTTGCTCCTGTGGCAAGAATTAAGGCAATAAGATTGTTTTTAGCCTATGCTTCTTTTATGGGTTTTCTGGTATATCAAATGGATGTAAAGAGTGCTTTCTTATATGGAACTATTGAGGAAGAAGTTTATGTTACTCAACCACTAGGATTTAAAGATCCTGACCATCCAGACAAAGTTTACAAGGTGGTCAAGGCACTTTATGGTTTGCATCAAGCACCAAGAGCATGGTATGAAACTTTGGCTAACTATCTGTTGGGCAATGGGTTTAAAAGAGGCAAGATAGATCAGACATTATTTATCAAGAAGCAAAAAGGAGATATTTTGCTTGTACATGTTTATGTTGATGACATTATCTTTGGCTCTACAAACAAGGATCTGTGTACTGGATTTGAGAAGCTCATAAAGGATAAGTTTCAGATGAGTTCTATGGGAGAACTTACTTTCTTTCTAGGATTACAAGTACAACAGAAGGAAGATGGAATATTTATCAGTCAAGATAAATATGTAGCTGAGATTTTGAAGAAATTCAACTACACTGATGTGAAGTTTGCTTCAACTCCAGTTGATTTAGAAAAGCCCTTAGTCAAATATGGAGATGCTGATGATGTTGATGTACATCTTAATAGATCTATGATGATCTTGATGGTATTCACATCCCAAACCAAGCAATCTAGGCCAGATATTATTTTGCGTGTATGGTGCATGTTGCCAGATTTCAAGTACTCCAAAGACAATCACATCTCTTACTGAAAAGAGTAATTTAGATAATTTGAATAAGGCAAACCAACTTTAGGCCTTTGGTATTCTAGGGATTCTCCATTTGAACTGGTTGCTTATATAGATATGAACTATGCTAAGAGAAACTCAAGATAGGAGTTTCCCCCCTACAACTGGAGGTTATCCAGTTTTTTGGAAACAGATTGATATCTTAGCAGTGGTAGAAGCAAACAGTGGGTTTCCACCATCTACAAACTGAATTGAATATGTGGCTAGCTTGCTAGTATTGCTGTGGACAACTACTCTGGATTTAGAATCAATTGCTGGATTATGGGTACAATTTCATGAATATTGTCATTAATATTGACAATAATAGTACTATTTGCATTATTGAAAATCCTGTTCAACATTCTAAAACAAAACATATAGAGATTAGGCATCATTTTATAAGAGATTGCAATGCTAAAAAGTTAATACAAATGGTTAAAATTCATACTGATTATAATGTTGCAGATCTTCTTACAAAAGGTTTTGATGCTGGAAGGTTTCAGTACTTGGTCTCAAGTATTGGAATGCTTAATCCTTAATGTCTATATCTCTTTATGTTTTTGTAAAAGTTTTGTAAAGGATTAGTACTGTTAGACTTGTCAATTAGTACTGCTAAGTATAATTAATACTGCTAGTTATACTTAAGACTGCTTGTTAAAACTGTTAGTCATACTTAATGCTGTCAAGAAGAAAATACTTTGGATTTTGTATTTTTGGCTATGGACTAACACCTGCAGGTTAAGCATATTGAATACCTGATGATGAATGCTTCACCTCTGAAGAATTGGTTGAGGGAAAGTTCATGTTTTCGATAACAGTTTTTAACTTTTATTCATGGGTTATGCATAAATATGGATCCTCATGAATTCTCACATGTCTATCTAGTCTTTTCTAGTGTGCTTGTGATGAATAGAGGCATGTTGTTGTATAATTATTGAAGACAGAGTTAATACTGTTAGACATCTGTTAATACTGCTAGGCAGAAAATTACTACTGCCAGGCAAAAGTTAATGTTGTTGAGATGACATGAGAGCTAAAGTTTACAAACTGTTGAGCCAAATTACTTATCCCTGAAGCTTTTGTTTGAGTAAAGGCTACTATATTTAAACATCAAAGCATGGATGGAAGGATATGTTATATCAAAATGTTAAAAAAGAAACAAAAACACTAGGCATGTCAAAAGAGGTCGGGACACCAAGATACCCAGTCTAGTGGTCCAACTGTAAAGGTGGTGATGCAGGAAGTCCATAAAGGAGTATGGTGACAGAATGGAAAGCTGCCACTACAGCTTCTTGACTTAGAAGCAGAGCAAGGACATTGGTAACATCCATAAGACCCGCAATCCATGGCAACACTTATGTATTAAGTCCTTAGAGAATTGATTTAGAAGTGGTCCGCCAGGTCCAAAGATACCATATTGGGGGATGTAGATGCTCAAACTAGGTTTGAGACTACATCTAAACAGTCTAATGATCCACCTCTCTTAAGAGGTTACACACTTGGAAGTGGGGAGGACAGTCTGAAATTATTGGAATTGATGGAACTTAGTATAACTATAGAAAATGTTGCATAAAAATAGACAGAGTGATTTGGTGAGCCAAAAGAATTGAGAGATTAAGTGAGCTTAAAAATAGAAAGAGAGATGTGTGAATAAAAACAGAAATGAGTGATTATGTGAGCAAAAAGAATTGAGAGATATTGTGAGCATAAAAATAGAAAGAGAGCTTGTGAGAAGAACCAATTGATGATAGAAGTCCTTTTTGGAAAGAAATTTTGTAATGCTAGAAACTTAAAACTTAATGTTGTTAGTCTTAGGTTATTGGGTACTTACTACTGTTAGGCATAACTTTGTGCTGTCCGGGTTTAAGTAATGCAGCGTAGGCCTCTTTTAGTTGCTGGCCAGTTCAAGTTAATGCTGCTTGAGGGTGATTCTATAATAACTTGATTCAGGATTCCATTCGATTCTTTAACTCGATTTCAAACATTAACCCACTCTAACCATAAACCTTAACTCAATTTCATCTTTGATCATCAAAATACAACACAATGTCAACCCTAACTTTTGTTGATACTCACAACATGGTCGCATTCTTGGACAAACCCGCTGAAAGTGATGGATTTCATAAGATTATTGATTTTTTGAATGCTAATCAGATTTGTTATGCATTGACTGTCAATCCTACAATCTACACATCTTGCATTCAACAGTTTTGGGCAACCACAAAGGCAAAAACGGTTAATGGTGTACGTCAGATACAAGCCTTAATTGATAAAAAGAAGCTTATTATCACAGAGACAAGCATTAGGAGTGATCTTCACTTGGAAGATGCAGGAGGTACTGATTGCTTGCCAACTGGTACTATTTTTTAAGAACTGGCACGGATAGGGTATGAAAAACTGTCTTAAAAGCTTACTTTTTATAAAGCTTTCTTTTCCCCACAGTGGAAGTACTTAATTCACACTATTACACAATGCCTTAGTGCCAAATCCACTGCATGGAATGAATTCAGTAGTACAATGGCTTCTTTAATCATATGCTTGGCTACTAACCAAAGATTTAATAATCTGTCCTAAGTATCATTTTGATGCTATGTAAACACTTAGATGGAGGGGTTAAATTCCTGATGTAACCATGATTTCTACAAGTTTTCATTAATCAACAGCTTGGTGATATGTGCACAAACCAAACAAGCAGATTTATGTTAACCCTTCACACACAAAGAAAATCTTTGCCAATATGAAAAAAGAAGGAAAGGATTTTTTTGGGAGGATAACACCTTTATTTGAAACAATGATGGTTCAACCTACTTAAGATAGGGGTGCAGATTTAGGTATTCATGTTGATTCTCTTCAAACACCCATTCCTACTCAACCATCATCCTCTAGATCTCAGAAGAAACAGTCCAAGAGGAAACAGAGGAAGGATACTAGAGTTACCCAAGAGGATCCACAACAAGATGACAGTGTTCCTACACCTTCTAATGATCCATCTCTTAGTGGTGAGGATAGCATGCAACTATCTGAATTAATGCTTTTGTGTACTAATTTGAAAAAACAGGTTCTTGATATTTAGATAAGGCAAAGGGATGCTCAACCAAAGGAGATTGCTGATTTAAAAGAAAGGGTCAAGAGGTTAGAAAGAAAAAGAAATCATAAACTACAATTTTGGAAAAGACTAAAGAAATTAGTATGTCTAAAAGAGTTACATCCTCTAAAGATCAGTTAGAGTTTGGGTATCATAAATGCATCCAAACAGGGGAGGAGTAATTAAGACATGGATAAGATGCTGAATGTAACTTTTAGTCATGATACCTAGAGGAATGATCTGATGAAGCATAATATGTTTGATATAGATGATCTTCATAGTGATGAAGTAAATGTGGATATGCCAGTTGGTGACAATCAAGAGCAGGGTGTAAAGGAAAGAGATGTAGATATTAGTGTTGAAGATAGTGTTGCTCCTACAACTATTAAATAAATCACTTTAGCTCAGACACTTATTCAAGTCAAAGCAGCTAAACCTAAAGTTGTTACTACTGCTGCTACAACAACAACACCTATAAGACCTAAGGCTAGAGGGGTTATAGTACAGGAGCCAAGTGAATTCAGAACTCCACAAGAAGCACAACCTTTAAAATGATTAACGACAAGATGGGCAAGGAATTATGAATTGAGCCTAGAAGTACCCTCTGAAAAGAAAAAAGATCAAGTTCTCATATGAAGATTTGGCAAGAAATCTTCAAGCTCAGTTGGAGGCTAAAATTATAGAAGAAGAAAAGCTTGCAAGGAAACAAGAAGAAGAAACTAATATAGCTTTGATTGAGTCATGGGATAATACACAAGCTATGATGGAGGTAGATTTTAAGTTAGCTCAGAGGCTACAAACAGAAGAACAAGGAGAGATAACTATTGAAGAAAGATCAAGACTGTTTGTAGAGCTTATGAACAAAAGAAAGAAACACTTTGCAATGCTTAGAGCTGAAGAGAAAAGAAGAAAGCCACCAACTAAAGCTCAAAAGAGGAATCAAATGTCTACATATCTTAAAAACATGGGTGGATACAAACATAATCAGTTGAAGAGCAAGAGTTATGAAGAGATCTGGAAGATGTTTGATAATGAAATGAGGAGAGTAAATACTTTTATACCTATGGATTCTGAGGTAGTTAAAAGTAAAAAAGGGAACAGAAGAAAGTTCTAAAGGTGCAGAGGATGAACTGGAAGCTGATAAGTCAAAGAAGACAGAAAGTAGTAAGGAGAAAGCTAAAGGCAGCAGAAAAAAGATGCTTGGTAGGAAAAGAGCAGGAAAAGAGCAACAACAAGAATCTTTAAAGAAACAAAGAATGAAGGATGATAAAGAGACAGATGAAGTTGAAGAAGTTGAAGAAGATGATGAAGCTGAGCTGAAAAAGCATCTGGTGATAGTCAAAGATGATGAAATAGCAATTGATGCTATACCACTTGCTACCAACCCACCTATGATTGTTGAATACAAGCTTCTTAAAGAAGGAATAATGGTGCATTTTAATTGATCAGGGCAGATGAAAGTTCTAAGAGATATTCTTCAATGATTAGGATGCTTCAAGATATTGACAAAGAAGATTTGTAGACTCTTTAGAAGTTAGTCAAAACAAAGCATGGTGATATAAGGCCTGAAGATAAACATGAAAGAGTGTTGTTGGGAGATTTAAAAGTCATGTTTTAAACAAACATTAGAAGTGAAGTATAGAGAAATCTACAAGGATATACAGTGAATGTTTAGAAATTGTATGATTCATGTGGAGTGCACTTTGTAAGGTTTGGAAATGTGCACATCTTCATGTTAATTGAAAAGAGATATCCCCTCACACCAATAACCATCACCAATATGCTAAACAAGAAACTTCAAACTGATCATTTTAATGAGATGTGTTATCAACTGCTCAAGCTTATGGTAAAGCAGCAAAAAGGACAATAAAAGGTTTGAATGCATCTTCCTGATACTGATGAAGACTTTTAACAAAGAAGCTTGAAGATTCAGAAGATGAACATCAAGTTTAGGGGAGGATTGTTGGGACTTAAAAGACTTCAAGGATTCTTAGAGTTACTACTGCTCAGGTACATAATAGAAATTATGCTAAGTAGTTAGTACTGGTAGTATAAAGTTACCACTGGTAGTTACTACTGTTAGTATAATTTAGTACTGATATCATAAAGTTACTACTGTTAGTTGAAGTTAAGACTGCTCAGAGTTGAAGAATGAAATATAAGCTAAGTATTTAGTGCTGCTAGTAGTAATGTTAAGACTGCTAGTACATGTTACTAATATGAGTACATATTAGTACTGCTAGTACTAATGTTACTACTGCTTATGTTTATTAGTGCTGCTGGTGAAAAAGTTTATGCTGTTGGATTACAACTGCTAGAAGACATTACTACTACCAAGAAGGATACAGACGGTTGCAAGAGATAAAGATTGTTTTAGTAGAAAAGATACTTTTTGAAGATAATAATGCATATTTTTTGTAGCAAGATATGTATAAAGTATTTGTTTAAGAGATTACGTTTATGTTTAGAAAAGATTATGATCTCTAAGGAATGTATTGTAAGCCGACTAGGACTCCTTAGTCTATAAAAGGAGGCTCTAGGACATTAGATAGAGATACAAGTTTATAAGTTGTCAAGTCGATTTAGAAAAGCTTCAAGGTTGTAAACCTTAGTACTAGTGAAGAGTACTCATATTATTGATCTAATAATATTGGATTGTTTGGTTATATCTTTGTTTTTCCAAGATTACTGTTTTATTCATAATACTTCTAGGTATTAAGGTGTAGATTCCGCATACACTTTAGTATACATACAAAGTTTCTACAAGAAGTTATTTTGGATTTATCTAAGGTAATTTAACCTTAGAAAATCTAAGAAATCGATCTAGGATTGGGATCAACATAATATAGGGGGTATTTTACTACTAAAAAGTATTAAATATTTGATGTTATCAAGGCACCTAAGCAATGGCATCAAATGTTTGATGAAGTGGTTTTGTCTAATGGTTATTTACTTAACCAAGCTGACAAATGTGTATATAGTAAATTTGATGAAACTGGTAAAGGAGTCATCATTTGCCTATATGTTGATGATATGCTGATCTTTGGCACTAACCAAGTTTAGGTTGACCCGACAAAGGAATTTTTGTCTTTAAAGTTCTCTATGAAGGACATGGGGGAGGCTGATGTTATCCTGGGTATAAGGATTAAACATGAAAGTAATAAAATAGCAATTTTCTAGTCTCATTATATTGAAAAGGTACTGAAGAAATTCAATTACTTTGATTGCACTCCAGTGAGTACTCCTATGGCTACAAGTGAGAAGTTGATACCCAATAATGGTCAGGCTGTATCTCAACTTGATTATTCTAGGGTGATTGGTTGCTTGATGTATGTCATGACTTGTACAAGGCCTAATATTGATTTTGCAGTAGGTAAACTGAGTAGGTATACTAGTAATTATGGTACTCAGCACTGGCAAGCAATTCAGCGGGTATTAAAGTACTTAAAGAAAACCATGGACAATAGTTTGACATATACTAGTTATCGTCCGACTCTAGAAAAATACACTGATGCAAGCTAGATCAGCAATACTGAAGACAATTCGTCTACCAGTTGCTGGGTGTTCCTACTTGGTGGAGGTGCAATTTCTTAGGCTTTCAAGAAGAAAACTTGCATCACCGGTTCAACAATAGAATCTGAATTTGTGGCTTTGGCAGCTGCTGGTAAGGAGGTTGAATGGTTGAGAAACCTGATTCTTGAGATTTCATTGTGGTCCAAACCTATAGCACCTATTTCTATCCGATATGATAGTGTCGCTACATTGGCAAAGGCTTATAGTCAAATGTACAATGGAAAGTCTAGACACTTAGGTGTCAGGCATACATTATACTTAGGCATTATCATGAATAGGGAGGTTAATCTATAAAAGTAATGATGACTCAACGAAACTTAGCGATCACTTGACGAAGGATTGGCTAATACGTTGGTTTTAAAGTCTGCTGAAGGGATGGGATTAAAGTCCAACTAAGTCACTGAATGCTAGGACACCCAACTCTCTACTAAGGAAACTTGGTATTTGAGTTCAATGTGGAAAGCTAAACGTTTAGTGGATTGAAGCACATGTTTTTACATATCATCCCAAGGGTGTGCTTGGAACCTGCTGATAAAGGAAGATGAAGTCTTTACTTCTCAATGGTTAATTTATTTGAAAAAGTGTTTAGCAAGAGCATGAATAAAGAGGAACCACCTATGTAAATGTTGAGGTTTTGCCGCCTCAGGGAGCATGGACTATGGCTCTTAAAACATTATTGGATATGGACACATGGCTTGTATAGTGTCAGGAGTTTCTTATATGTTTGAAAACTTGTGTGTATTTTATCTTCAGGTATTCAAATGGTTTGAAGGGTTCAATTCTTAAAACACCCTGATTCTCGAATATTTGAACGTGTAATTTAATCTGACAAATTCAATCCTCAAGACATTTTCATTTATGTATTTGTTTTATTTAATGTTTAATTTTTCATGCAAAAGAATTGTACTAAATTAGAGAGGATTGTTGGAAATTTAGTGTAATTGTGGGAATCGGATCATATTTGGAAATGGGTTTGGAGGTACGGAGTGTACACTCATCAAGTCACTGATTTTCCCTGACTCTTTTAGTGGTTAGAATTAAATGGGTGGTTACAAACATTTAAGTGGCAGGTTTGACTACATTAAATGTTTTGTAACAACTTTTGTCTATTTAAGTGGCAGATTTGACTGCATTAAATAGCCATTAATCTCTCATTAATTCCATTGACTAGGTTTTGAGTATTTTCCCTATAAATAGGGATCACAATTGCATGGGAAAAAACACAGAACACAAAAACACATAGAAACACAGGGTTCTTGATCTATGCCTAGAACAAGAACAAACACTTGGTTTTATCCCAAGGAGGTATTCGTGATACCCAGGCATAGGATCGAATAATCTTCTTTGGAAAGTGATTACACGACTTCAAGTGATATCCGGTAAACATCTTTGGTAATTAGCTAGGCTATTGACTGTCTTCACCTTGATATGGGACACACAACAACCAACATCTAAAATATATATATATATATACCGCGTAGGCTTAAAGTAAAAAAACAAATATTTGTAAGAAGCGTAAAAATAATTCAAAAGTTAAAAGGATATGAGACGTTGGTGGGTAACAAAGGTGTGAAGAAAGTTGTTATAAAAGTGTATACTTTTGAAGGAAAAAACATTGTGAAAAAGGCGTTTGGGCATTTAAAATTTGTAAATCGACATTTTGTGCATAAAAATTTCGTTTGTGCGGTGCATCCAACTTCTTTTTATTATCCGCATCAAAATTCCATTATGCATAAAATATTAAAAAAAATTGTACATTAATTGTTTTTCTATGCATCGAAATTCTAATTTTTTTTTCATCAAGAAACCTTATAAAGAATCAAAATTTCCAAATCTTCCGTCACAACTTGTTTATGCACTAATGTTCCATATCTTTTATAAAAGTTTCAAAAGCTAGCGTGTTATTCCGGTGTAAAAAGAATTGTTTCTTTAACGCGAGATAAATTTTTTCAAATAATATATACTTTGGTTGATAGTTGGAATTGCACATATCTTTTACTTCGTAAAGGAAAACGTCAAGTGGAGTATTCGTATTTCAAAAAAATCAAATCATACTTTATTTAGTAATAATTTAGTTATAATTATATTATTTTAGAAGATTTTGAATTAAAAAAACTTGGTTATTTCCTAATTTGACAAAAAAAAATTAAAAATTTGTTTTTGTAAACTCATAATAGAAAAAACACCATGAATGTGAAAATTAAAACGTATGTTCCATATATGTAAATTTTAGAAAAAGCATTAATATAAATTTCAGAGAATAAATTTTATCGACTTCCCCATTCTTCCACTACGACTTCTTCTTTGACGTTTCGGATGCACCAAATCCCTAATTAATCACTCTTTATAGGTCTCCCAATTATTTTCTAAATAAACCCGACTCAATCTCTATCTCAAACCATAACATCCCTAACATCCAGGAAGAAACTTACAGCACACCTTAAATCACTTGAGAGTTTATTAATAGATAAAAGATTGCAATTAAAATTAGGAATGTGCAAAATGCCTTTCACTTTAGTTTCGTTGGATAGGGTGTGATTTCCTCTTCGTTCAACAGGTACAACTTCTCCATTAGGTATGGTTATGGGTC
>BQNB010200497.1:0-10983 GCA_026074375.1 Tanacetum coccineum
ATGAAGTTCATCCACAAATACCTAGCCCCAACCAGACAATCCATGAGATGCCCACTGGTAAAATAGGTGTATATACTAGATTCTTCGAGTATGCTAATTTTCGGTTACCGCTTTCCACTTTCCTTGTGAACATTCTTAAACACTATCGTATCCATATATCTTAACTCTTCGTCATTAGTGCGGCCAAGGTATCTCATTTTGAGATCCTTTGCCGTGTCTATGGTTTTGAGCCAACAGTTGGATTATTTCGTTGTTTTTATGTTAACTCTAAAAACAAAGGTTGGGTGTCGTTTAGTAAGCGTCCGGGGAGCAACGTTACTTGCTATACCAAACCTTTAGACTCGCTGAAAATTTGGAATGATCGTTTCTTTTGGGTCGACGCTTTTGCTTGTCCTGTTTCCTGTCTGTGGAATACTTACACAACTATGTCGAATGACCCTTTCCCTAAGTCTTCCCATTATAACGCGGAGCATTATGCTACCTTTGTTGTGTATCCGGCTCCTTTTCATAAGTATTCGGAACCATTTCTTTGTTTAGTGGGGATCAGCCTCTATTATACTTTAGATGAGAATACTTATCCTTAATTTCTCCGTGATAACGATGAGGGTGGGTGTTCCTTTGTTATGCTTTGTTTGCATTATACTTTTTGATCATATTTTCTAACTATTTACACACATTTTTTTTGTATAAATGGATTTGTTTGCGTTTATTCGTACCGCCGATCCAACAAAGGTCAGGATTGGTGAGAGGCAGCGTGGTGAAGACGAACCAAAACTGCTAGATACCACTGTTGGTCGCACCGTTCCTTTGAATCTAGTTGCACCAGCCCGTGCTGAAAGTGAGCTTGATGCCAGTGTTGACAAGCTATTTGATGAGGAAGGTAGTGGTAATCAGGAGGAGCAAAATTATTCCGCTGGTGGCGATCAAGGCGCTGGTATCCAGTTTGTTAGTGAGGCTGTAGAGGTTGTCACTGAGGATGTGGCCCCGTTACAACCAAGACAAAAAAGAAACGAAAAACTATTGTTGATGATGCTGGTGAACCCTCTCATCTTGCCAAGAAATTAAGAGATGACCATGGGGTTCCAGGTGGTCCTTTTGTTGGAGGCAAGTCACGGCCGGCAATCCAACATTTGCTTGCCGGGGCGGTGTTGAATGTGGAGGTCAGAGGTGAGATTATACCTACTTTGCCATTCGTGACATCTTCCGTGTCTACCACGCCAGAGCGTGAGGAGGGGGATCACATTGACTCTTTAGCTAGGGCTAACCTCCATACCATTGGAGCTCCGCAAAGGTTCGTTATTTCCTCGGACTCTTCTTATCATTCTGGTACTCATGTTGCGGAGACTAAATTTGATTCTCTTATTAAGTCTTCGGCTCCAGCCCTGATAACTGCCACTACTGTGACTGCAACAGCTGGTGCTGCTACGGTTGTTAAGGAGACAGTGACGAAGCCTTCCTTGTTTGCCATTGCTTCGTCTTCCGTTGGTGGAACGGAGCCTACCCCCGGTGGTTTTTCTGACCTTACTGGCAGTGATCTTTTGGTTGGCGATATTCGCACCGTTGTTGACCCTGACTCTGACCTCCAAAAAGTGTATGTGCCGCGATGGAATGTAACGAATGGGTCACTCCTTGACGACAGTCGGGTTTGTCATGAGATGGTAGATGAGTTTGCACCCCCCCAAATTCTTTGCATCTGTGTGTGGAATGAAGCATGACCAACTTTTTGCTGAGTTTAATGTGGGGGCCGCACGTCAGATGACTTTGGGTGCTGAGGTGAGGATGCGGGCTGAATACAATATTAAGGAGAAAAGAAGGTTGAAATCTGTTACGGAGGAGAGAGACATCTTGCTGAAGGCTAGGGATAAGGAGATTGAAAGTCTTAAAGCGCAGTTGCTTGTGAAGGAAACGGAGGCCGTGGAGGCTATCCGTCTCCTTGCTGAAGCTGGTAAATTTGAATTTGCTGAGAAATCTCTTCATGATGAGGTGCGGGTTCTAAAAGATCACAACACTAGTCTGGAAAAGGAGAGAAGTGAGTTAGACGTGAGGGTAGCTGATCTTGTAGCTACGGTGAAAGTCATGGAGCAAGAGGCTGCTGATTCGGATGCTATGGTCACATCTGTTAACTTACAGAATGACAGTCTTGCTGATCAGGTATATGCTTTTACACTTAAAAGTTTTTATTTTTTTTATTTTTTCTCATCTTCATATTTCCGTGTAATCTGCAGGTGCGTGAGCTGGAAACTTCTTCTGCCATTCTTCGAGAAAAAGTTGCGGTGTATGAGAGCTGTATGAGTCAGCTTGAGAAGTTCCAGGATGAACATATGTCAATTGTGCATGATAAGTTTAATAAGCTAGATGCTGACTTTGTTGAGACGTGCCTTCGCCTAGAGGAAAAGTTATATCCTCATCTGTTAACTACCATTGCTGGGCGTAGGTGGCTTCTTACCCATGGCGTGAAGCTTGCTGTGTTTAAGTGTCTTAACTCTCCGGAGTATCTTTCTGCCCTAGGGGCGGCTATCAGCAAAGCCATTGAGAAAGGCATGCAGGATGGGTTGGCTGCCGGAATTACTCACGGCCGGGAAGGTAGGGTCCTTACGGATGTTTCCGCGTTCAACCCTTCCGCAGAAAGTGCTTTCTCTTCCGCTTTGCAAGGGGTTCAGAATGTGAACTTTTCTTTGTTTACTGAGCTGATGTCCAACAAAGATGCAAGTGTTGAGACTGTGATGAACCTTCTTCGTTTAGATGAAGCTCTTGCGGAGAGGTTGGGTTTGAATGAGTTACAACCGCATGTTAACCAGCTAATGGTTCCTGTTCATCACTCGCCTAATAAAACTGTTATTGGTGCCATAGCCCTGTCTCTTTCTCTAGATGTTTCCCAAGGCTGGGTTCAGAGGATTAGAGAAAACATTGCAGACAACAGATCAACTCTTCGTGACGTTTTTGTTTCGTTTTCTAAGCCTTTGTCTGTTGTGGCTTTGGAAAGCACGGGGGTACTTCTAATGTTGTTATTGATACTACTACTGCTTTGTCCGTGACCCTTGCTTCCGCTAGCACCATTCCGCCTATTTCTACGGATGATTATCAGGTTGTACATGCGGATGGTCAAAAGGGTATTGATGCGGATGTGAACCCCTTTCCAAATGTTGAAGATGCGGAGTTGAATGTTTCAGAATGACTCTTTCCTTTACTTATACCGTCTTTCTAGGGTAATGTGCCGTAGCCGTGAACGATCTTTTTGTTACGGCTATTTTGTATGTTAGAAATTTATAACAGTTTGTTTCCGTTATGTATCGTGGTCACGCATGACTTTTTTGAATGCGGTTGAATGTACTTATACACTTTTGATGCCCTAGTACTTGACCATGACTTTGCTATCTTTTTTAATATGATGATATTTTTATTCTGATAGTCTTTATTTGAATATTTGTGGGTTATTCTCCCTGCTATCATTGTGCACTTGTGATGATAGGCTTAGTGAAATATTCATGGAATATTTTTCAGTATTGGGCTTGCAATACCTCTTATATACTTTTGAGTGAATTATGAGGTTACTCATCCTTTTGTTATACGTAATAACATTTATTGGGTCATGCCCTATTGTGTGCGCGTCTTAATCACATACAGTAACTTTGCAAAGTAAAAAGAGAGATTTTATAAGATAAAACTTGTGAAGGTAGCTAGTCTTCACTTTTCATTAAATATTAAAAACATTACAAAAGATAAAGTAAATCACATTGCAATTCCTTCCTCAGCGGAGTCCGCGTGAGTGAGGTGCTTACATTCTATGAACATAACATTTCTTGAGGTTGCGGATGTTCCATGTCTGCGGGAACTGCTTGCCGTCACGACCTCTTAACTTATAAGCCCCCTTACCTAGTGCGTTTGTCACCTCATACGGTCCTTCCCATTTAGGGCCCAAGTTTCCTCCATCTTCCGCGTGGCTTGCATAATTGTTGCGGTATACTAGGTCTCAAGGCTTATAGCTTGTGCTGCGGACCTTCGCGTTGTAGTATTTCTCCATTTTCTTCTTGCTCTTTGCTTCACGAATTGCTGCTTGCTCCCTTCTTTGTTCTAACAGGTCCAGATTGATTTCCAAAGCTTCATCATTTCTTACTACATCAACCTCAGCTGTTCTTAGTGTTGGCATGCCAATTTCTACTGGGATGACTGCCTCTATTTCGTATGTTAATGAAAAAGGAGTATCTCCATTGCTTGACTTGAGCATAGTACGGTGTGCCCATAGAATGTGAGAGAGCTCTCCCATTCAGTCTTTGCTCCTTGTGTTTAACCTTGCTTTGATCCCTTCTCTCAAGCTTCTGTTGGCCCTTTCTACTAACCCATTTGTCTGTGGATGTTTTACGGAAGCAAACCGCTGGCGGATGCACAGCTTTTCACACCAGTCTTTGAATGGATTGTCTCGGAACTATTTTCCATTGTCTGAGATTATTTCTCTGGGGAGTCCAAATATGCAAACTATGTTATCCCAAACAAATTTTTTGATTTGGTTACCGGTTATGGTTGCCACCGGTTTTGCTTCGAACCATTTGGTAAAGTAGTCGATGGCTACTATTAAGAACTTGACTTTACCCGGGCCTTCCGGGAAAGGTCCGGCAATGTCAATCCCCCACTTGTAAAATGGCCATGGAGATGTGATAGGATTCAACTTTTGTTGCGGATTTCTTGGGATCGGTCGGTTTTCTTGACAGTCTTTGCATGCCCATATTAATGTCCTTGCGTCTTTATGCATAGTAGGCCAATAGTATCTAATTTGCAAAGCTTTAGATACCACAAACCGTGTGCCTGCGTGCATGCTGCAAGACCCTTCATGTATTTCTCTAAGGACATAGTTTGCCTAGAGCTGTCTGATACATCTTAGCCATGGGCCAAGGAAAGATTTCTTGTAGAGAATTCCATTGATTACGGCGAACCGTTGTGATTTTCGTCTGACTGCCTTTGCTCTATCCATTTCTGCTGGCAGGATCCCTTCCATGAGATACTCATGAATTGGGGTCATCCATGTTTCCTCTTCTTCTTCCACTACCGCTAGCACTTCCACCTCATTTATCGATTTCTCCTTAAGCTCTTCGACCAACACTTGCTTGCTTAAGTGTGAAAAACTGGTGGATGCTATTTTGCTGAATGCGTCAGCCTTTTTATTCTCACTTCTGGGGACCTGTTTAATTGAGAACATTTGGAAGCCATTGGTGAGTGTCCTTACCTTTTCTAGGTATCGAATCATATCCGCTTCTTTCGCAATGTAAGTCCCGTTGACTTGATTAGCTACCAACCGCGAATCTACATTTTCCTGGAGGTTTTTGATTCCCATTTGTTCGGCTATTCTCAGACCAGTAATTAATGCTTCATACTCAGCCTCATTATTGGTTGCTTCAAAACCGAATCTTAAAGCGTAAGTAAATTCCGTTCCTTCCGGGCTTGTGAGTATTAGTCCTGCTCCGGAACCATCTGCACAAGATGACCCATCCGTTAACATTACCCATGGTTCCGGAAGTTCTTCCTGAGTCTCCATTATAACATCTTCTTCCGGTCGCTCGACTATGAAATCTGCCAAGATCTGTCCTTTGACGGATGTTCTGGGTCTGTAGTGTATAGCATACTCTCCTAACTTTATGCTTCACTTCTGTAATCTGCCTGCTACTTCTGGCTTTGACAACACTTGCTTTATTGGCTGGTCCGTGATTACTATAATTGGATGTGCTTGAAAATATCTCCTCAAACGTTTACTAGCATGCACCAATGCTAAGACCAACTTTTCCATTGACGTGTAATTTACTTCCGGGCCTCTTAAGGCGCGGCTTACGAAATAGATTGGCATCTGTTGGCTTCCCTTTCAGTCATCAAAACTCCGCTTAAAGTTTCTCTTGCTGCTGCCAGATAAACAATGAGTTCTTCCTTTTCTTCTGGTGCCATAAGCATGGGAAGCTCCGCTATGTGTTGTTTCATCTACCTGAATGCGGATTCGGCTTCATCAGTCCAGCAGAAATCGTTTTTCTTTGTGCAGCCCTTTAGGGTTTTAAAGAACGGAAGTGACTCCTCTGCTGATTTTGCTAGGAACCTGTTTAGACTTGCCAATTTTCCATTGAGCTTTTGTTCGTCCTTCAAGCCCTTTGGGGAGGGAAGGCTTAAGACAGCGTCCACTTTATCTGGGCATACCTTCAGGCCTCTTGTATTAACCTTGTATCCCAAGAACATTCCTTCTTCCACTCCAAAAGTGCATTTCTTAGGGTTCAACTTCATATTGATTTACCTTAGTGTTCTGAAGGTTTCTTCAACATCTCTGATTATTTCATCTTCAGTACGGATTTTAACAACCAAGTCATCCACGTACACCTCCAGGTTCCTGCCGATTTGCTTATGGAACACTTTATCTACCAGGCGCTGGTAGGTGGCTCCAGCATTTCTTAGACCAAACGGCAACTTGGAATAGCATTATATCCCTTGGTTTGTAATGAATGTTGTCTTTTCTTCGTCTTCCTTTGCCATCTTGATCTGGTGGTAGCCTTTGTATGCATCCAGGAAGCATTTAACGGAGAACCCACAGAGGGATTCTACCTTCCAATCAATTTTCGGTAGCGGATAACCGTCTTTGGGGCATGCTTTGTTCAAATCTTTGAAATCGACGCACATCCTCCAGCTTTCGTCGTGTTTCTTTACCATCACTGGATTAGACAACCAGCTGTGGTAGTGGACTTCTTTCATTATTATGGCGTCGACAAGTTTTCCAACCTCTTCTTTTATTGCCTGGTTTCTATCTGCTGCCTGACCTCTTTTCTTTTGCCTTATTGGAGGGCAACCTTCCCGGACGTTTAGCCGATGTTCCGTAATGTGCCTCGGAACACCCGTCATATCCGCAGGTTTCCATGCAAACACATCTAGATTGTGTCTCAACATATCACACAGCTTGTCGTAGCCTCCTTCCGACAGAGTAGACCCAATCATTATCGTCTGCTCCGGATACTCTGGGTTTATTGCCACCTTTATCCTTTCTTCCTTTACTTGGTTGATGGCGGGAGGCTGTCCTATCGACTCTGCAACGGATGCACATTCGATAGTTACGACCTTGCTACTTCTTATTGTGAGAACTCCTCCTTCCACAGGGAATTTTAGCATTCCATGAGCGGTTGACGGGACTGCTTGTATCTTTCTTATTCCTCGCCTTCCAATAATTCCATTGTATGAAGATGCCGACCTTACAACCACAAAGTTCATCAAAGCTGAAGTTGAATGTTCCTTCTCTCCAATTTTCACAAGCAATGATATTTGTCCTAGCGGCCATATTATTTCGCCGCTAAACCCTATTAGGGGAGCAGTGGCTGGGACCATTTTGCTTTTTTACTTTCGGAAGGAGCTTATTGAAGCAGTGTTCATACAATATTTCTGAAGCTGATCCTCCATCCACATACATGCGATGTATGAAGTGGCCACAAACTTCCGCCTCAATGATCATTGGTCCTTCAACCGACTTTTCTTCATCTATGGGTGGGAATGAAATTTCCGAACAAGGGGAGAAACTTTGGGTGATTCTCTGCTTTGTCACCCTCTGCCAAGGCTGTATCATCAAGATAGCCAAGGCTTTATCTTTGCCGGATGCCTCCCCTTTCTTATTTACTTTTTGTTGATCTTTCCCCCTATTTTGCTTATCTCCTTGACCACACGCGACAACTTCCTATTTTTTAACAACTCTTCTATTTGCCTTTTCAGATGCATGCACTCGTCGGTGCTGTGTCCAACCTCTCTATGGAATTCACAGAATTTATTGCTATTTCATTTCTCGACCGGAGTCGTCATCGGAGGTGGAGCTTTAAATTTTCCCTTTTCTAGGGCTAAAATTTCTTTTGGGTTTTTCGAGAGGAGGGTAAACCTGTCTTGCCTCCTTTCCAACCTTTGATGATTCTTAAAGCCCCCTTTCTTGAAATTTTGTCTGTGTCCGACATCTTGCTATTTCCATGGCTGGAATGCCTTCTTCCGCTCCTGATTGCCAGCTGCCACCTCTCCTCTGAGGAAAGTTGTGGTTATCTTCATCATCTCATCTACAGATTTTTTGGATCTTGTCGTGCAGACGCTTGATCAGCTCGGGGTTTGTGATTCCATGTATGAATCCTGAGATTCGCATGACTTCCGGTGCCCCTTTCACATCTCTGCCTTCAATCTTGAACCTCCGTACAAAATCTTCCGTAGACTCCCCTTCCCTCTACTTGATGTGGTGAATTTCTACAGGGTCTTTGATACACTTCTTTTGCTGGAGGTAATTAGCCAAGAATGCTTCTTTCAGGTCATCATAACTATCTATGGACTCCGGAGGGAGATCATCAAACCACACCCTTGCATTTCCGGTGAGTGTGGAATTGAACATGTGACACCACGTTGGCATCGCCCACCTTTCTACCTTGGCTGCGGCCTAGAAAATTTTGAGATGATCTTCCGGATCTTCACTCCCGTCATACGTTTTGACATGGCTAGGCATGCAGATCCTTTTTGGTAGATCAAAATAGCGGATGCGTGGAGTGAACGGATCAGTTTCCTCACATACCCATGGTTAGGACAAGTCCTCCATACTTGACCTTTGCTTCTTAGATTTAGACTTCTAGTGTCCTCCTGCACTATCCTCACTTTCTGACATCCTTCCTCCCTTGCGCGAGTATGCTCTTCTATCGTGATGCCTCTTAGGAGCGGGCTCCGTTCCCCTTGAGCGGGAACTCTGGTAATAGCTTTCGGTTTCTCCTCGGTTGCTGTGATGTGACTGTCGCCTTGAACTACCGGAGTATGCGGACATACCCCTTTCTTTATCACCCAGCCTATGGAATATACCCTTTTCCATCCTTCTGAACGCCGTCTCCCTTTCCGGCTCTTTCCTTCTTGGTGATCTAGATCGGTCACGTCTGGGTTCAGGACCTCCGGACATGTTGCAGACGCCTTTTGGTCCGAGCCTCTTCCTGACATCCCTTTTTTTGCTTGGTGCCCCCGATTCGGAGTACTGTGAGATCTCCTCAAAGTTGAGACGAGCTTTGACTTCTTTCAACTTCTCTTGTTGCATTTTCTCTTGGTGCATCTTCTCAGCGAGGATTGGCAGCAACTGATTGTAGTTTTTATCACAAAATTCCCTAAGAGCTACATCGATGCGGGCTCATTTGGGTTTTCTTGTTATTTTTCTTTTTCCTTTCCCACCGTGTTCTGCACAGCAGATGTGTGGGTGGTAGGGGAAGGACCGGAATGTGTGCTCATGGAAAGTATTTTAGGGAACGTAGTTGCATTACGGTCCTACGGATGGCGCCAACTTGTTAGTACAATTTGTGTTACGGGTATGGATTGGACTGAAGATACTTAATGGGCTGGGCCAATAAGCTCTTGATGGATCAGGTCTTGTACTAAATCAAGTGATTTGAATGATTTCTTGCACAATGAAAGTAAACCGTTAGCCTTACCGTGGGGACGGACCCCACAATTAGACTCCGGCGTGAGAGTAAGTGCACATGTTTGTCAGAGAATGTCAGAGTGTGTGTGGGAAGAATGATTCCCGAAAAAGTGTACCTTGTGGGGTGTCAGAGTACCCCTATTTATAGGTGAGCGCTACCCCATATTTATAAGTGAGCCAAATATTAGGTTTTCCTGTATTTTGCTCATTTCTGTGTTTTTGGGCTAAAGTGGACCGTTATGGGATAAGGATCCGCTTTTAATCATGACTGCAGACGCTATTCCCTTTCGCAGACGGCTGTTGATCCGCGGAAGGTTTGTCACGGTACGGCTTGCTTTTTTGAGCCGTGCCAATACGAATTGGGCTTAGTTTAGCCCATTAATGCTTCTTGTTGGTTTTATTTGCTTGATTAAGCATGGGGCCCATTGTGATAATATAGTTCAGGCCCAGAGGCCTGGTACACATATTATACGTCATCAGGTCACTTGCTTCCTAGTTCAAAAAAGTATAGTCAAGCAGACAAGATACAACCTTCTAAATCGTTCAATTTTAGAGGAGTAATAGGATATTCTTCCAATATTATTGTGACCGTAATTATAATTAACACATTAGTTAGTTTCTCATTGGTTATGCATTTTGGTTTTTTGATGTTTATTTCGATAACTAGACTTTTTTCATCTTGTCCCTTTTTCTATCTTGTTTTTGATAGAGAATATCTGTAAAGGATGCATTTGATGCTAACTATTTCTGGGTTGACCCGTTGCCTTGTGACCTAAAAAGGTATGCGCTAATTATCCCAGTTTCCCTATTTTGCCGCTACTTGTGAAGGGTTCAAGCGGGGTTACTTTCTATTGTTAATGGGTTAAATGGGTAAAATCTACAAACTTAGCTAAATGATGGTTTTGTATCTTGTTTAAGTCATAAAAAACCGTTCAAACTGTACTTTTAACGCCACAACCTAGTTAATCATTCTATTAAAAAAATACGATTACTTGTACTAATAAATTTTTAGTTATCCGATCTGCATGTCAGCTTTGCTACCTCGAGCTATATGTCTGTTTTGACAGGACACAAATCTAAACACTTTTAGTTGATCTTATCAGTCTGCTCAAGTACGAGTCCTCACATAATTTCCAAAAAAAAAGGAAAAGACAACGGCGTCAAAACGAGGATATAGCTAAAAGGAAGAAAGGGCCACCACCCACAGCAGCACGCGCTTTTGTCACCTTTGGAAAGACACGCTCAAGCCCGTGCCCATTCTCAGCATTGGGCTGGTCATAACCGTCCCATTGCTCCCTTAGCCACAAGTGGACCTAGCCTTCATCGATATGGCAAGCCTTGTAGGCCTAACTGGTGTTGGAATTTAACAATCAAGTTAACCAATTTAACTCTTACGAGTATGCAGCGGATAGATCTAGTCTAGCATATATAATTAACATACATATACACATAATAAGGGACATGAAAAATAAACAGAATGCATACCCTTGTAGTCACCCGCAAATGTCATGAAACAAAATGACTAAATTGTCACCTCTACGAGTGCTCACACA
>BQNB010200498.1:0-10983 GCA_026074375.1 Tanacetum coccineum
CTTGTTTATCGTCCCACGCATATGTATTATTCTTTTAAGTCAACAGGGTGAGGGGCTTGGCGATCTTGGAGAAATTCTCAATAAACCTTCAGTAATAACCCGCCAATCCTAGAAATAAACGGAGTTCTATTGGTGACTCGGGGGTCTTCAAGCTCTTGACTGACTTAACCTTGTTAGGATCCACGTGGATATCATCTTTGTTGACCACGTGTCTTAGGAACTGGACTTCTTTCAACCAAAATTCTCACTTTGAAAATTTAGCGTATAACTTCTCCTTCTTGAGTAAGTCTAAAATCGTCTTCAGGTGGACTTCATGTTCTTCCTCTGACTTTGAGTAGATTAAGATATCGTCAATGAACACAATTACAAATTTGTCCAAATACGGTTTGCAGACGCGGTTCATTAAGTCCATAAATAATGCTGGTGCGTTTGTTAGCCCAAATGGCGGTATATCTTCCTCTCGGACTCTCAACTGATGATATCCTGAGCGAAGATCTATCTTTGAGAAACAACACGCGCCTTGTAATTGATCAAACAAGTCATCAATTCTGGGAATAGGATAGTGGTTCTTTATAGTCAACTTATTTAATTCCCTGTAGTCAATACACATTCTCATCGCACCATCTTTCTTCTTAACAAAGAGCATGGGTGCTCCCGATGGTGAGTGACTAGGTCGAATGAAGCCTTTTTCTTGAAGCTCTTTTAGTTGGTTCGACAACTCTAGCATCTCTGATGGAGCTAATCGGTATGGCAATTTAACAACTAGTGACGCACCTAGAATCAGATCAATGCGGAATTCTATCTCTCGTACAGGAGGTAATCCTGACAGATCATCTAGAAATACCCCAGGGAAGTCTCGGATAACTCAAATGTCATCAAACTTTATTTTCATCAGCCTTGATACACGTAAGTGATCCAGGATCCTTTTCCGGCCTCTCGCCTTGGACTTCAAGAATCTCGCCGTTCGAAAGAGGAATATGGACAATCTTTTCATAACAATCTATGACAGCTCGGTGGTATGACAACCAATCCATGCCAATAATTACATCGAAACTTCCTAGTTGGGTCGAGAGTAGGTCAATTTTGAACACGTGATTAAGCAAGACTAAGGTACAACCTTGTAAAACAGTGTTGGTACTAACCACATTTCCATCTGCTAACTCTACTTCATAACTAGTATTTAAAGCGGTTGGGGCAATATTAATAAAAGGTGTAAATGCAGAAGATACAAAACTCTTCTCAGCACCAGAATCAAAGAGGATACAAGCGTAGTGATCATTAAGAAGAAACGTACCCGTGACCACATTCGGATTCTGCTGCGGATTTTTAACCACCACGTAAGCTCTCCCATGAGCTCCTTCATTCGGTTGGTTCCTTCCTTTTGGACACTTGTCCTTGAAATGTCCTTTTTCACCACATCCATAACAAGTCATATCCTGCAGAGGGTTAACTCCTGCACCTGGAACCCTAACCCTACAATCTTTCTCCCGATGACCGGTTCTTTGGCACTTCTGACACTTTGGAGGGCATTGCCCATTGTGGTGAGAGTTGCAACGGTTGCACCTTGGTAGATTCCCAGCATAACCCCTATTTTCAGTTGGGGCTACAGCATAGGCCCTGGCAGTTTCCTGCCTCCTGTTTTGTTGTTGGTGATAGTTGTTGTTTCGGTTGCGGTTGTTGTTGTTGTTTCTTTGGTGGTCTTCCCACTTCCTTTTATTGCTTTCACCAATTCTGGTAGCCCTACCCTGAACTGCTTGCTCAACCAGTTCACGGGCCATGTTGATGGCATCATGCAGAGTTGCAGGCTTTGAAGAAGTGATGTTTCCTTTGATTCTTTCAGGAAACCCACACACATACTTTTCAATCTTCTTCTTTTCAGTGGGCACCAATTCAGGACACATCAAGGCCAGCTCATGGAAACGATTGTTGTATGCCTCGATGTCATCTCCTTTCAGAGTCAGAGTCCAGAGCTCTTGCTCCATCCTTTGGATTTCAGTTGCTGGGCAGTATTCCGTAGTCATCATCGTCTTGAATTCAGTCCATGGAATATGGTTAGCATTGACGAGCCCTAGAGTGTGCACGTTCCCATTCCACCATGTTAACGCACGACCCTCGAAAGTACTAGCAGCAAACATAACCTTATCTTCTTCAGCACACTTGCAAGTTTCAAACACTTGCTCCACCTTCTCTATCCAACGCCTTAACCCAACAACACCCTCCGTTCCATTAAAAGTGTGAGGTTTTCCATTCATAAAAGTCTTGTGCGAACAACCGTGCACATTCATAGTTCCTCCAGCATTCCCAGGGTTTCCTCCTGAACTTCCAGCACTGTCTAAATTAGCCCTATTCTTTTCGTACTCTTCAATAGCTTTAGCCACATGCTTTTCCACCAACCTCTTAACAGATTTCTTCTTAAATCTTCTGGGCGGCATGATTCTGTCAACAATACAAGTACAAAATCCTGTAAGAGTTTGTAAGAGTACATCGATTCGAGGTGTATGATACTAACCAAAAAAAATAAGAATTCTATAATACTCATGAATTAAATCGGAATGGTCAATATTTATATAATCGACCGATACGAATGAATAGTAATACGCTAGAAGATAGACATAAGGGATCAAAATTAAACCAAGTATTATATATAAAACAATATAATACAACAATGATAATCAGAAAAGTGAGTAAGGATCGGAGAATACGCGCGCGGATATCGGATAAGCGATGAAGGATTCTGTATTTTGAAAAAGAAAGGAAAATCTTTTAAAAATTTTGGTTATAGACTAGGTTTTGAAAATGACCCAGTTCCCTATAACCTTGGCTCTTGATACCAATCTGTCACACCCCCAAAATCTGGTAGCAGCGGAATGGTAATAATGGGGTGCGACTTCATAGCACAACAATCAAGATATAGGAAACGACCTTAAATGGACGTTTAAGATAAGATTTCATTCGATGCCATAGCAAAATATCAGAGTTCATACATTAGGTCCCATATGTTTTAAAAGTCATAAACATTTCCACATACGTTTTTAATTAAACAAAAGCTTCATACTACCAAAAGGTGACTTAAGTTTTTATAGATAAAAGTTGCATCGAATTTAAATAAACACAGAATCCATCTTCATTGATATCCATCACGGCTCCCATCCAAGCTTATACCTTAGGACCTGAAATTAAACATGCTAAAAGTCAACACAAAGGTTGAGTGAATCCATAGGTTTGTCGGTAAAAGAGTGGACCACAAGATTTAAGTAATAGTAGACCATGAATCATATTCAGTAGTCCAAAAACAGGTATTATTGCACTAAGCTCATGACACCGAACCTTAACACGTAATAAGTAATCGTAATATATGCCCCACGCAGTAAAAAGGATGATGCCAAACAACCAACGTATTATTCAAATGTTAAATGCACCATGAGTCAACTTGTGACCCCAAAGAAAGGTGGGGATTGTCAGTCCCGATAGATCTATCCACAACACTCGCGCTTACTAATATAGCAACTCACGGTTCATGATAAAAGGGGACTTAGTGGCAAGGGTACTTAGGCAATAATATGATCACGAAATAGCATACAGTTTTAAAACACTTGTGTCCGTAGTAAAACAAGCATGTAATTCCACCCCGTAGAGTTTGTAAAACAAGTAGATAGAAATGGGGCTATGAACTCACCTCGAGTGAATGGTAATCAACAAGTATTCACAATAGAAAAATGCGTCACGAAGGAATCCGAAGGCAACCTAATCCAATATAGGTCGTATAAGTACTAAACACTTTGATTATTTATAGGTCGTATAGCTCATCATACTATCGTTCGGGCTATCATAATTAAGAGGTCATGTAGTGACGTATGAGGAGCTAGGACACTTTAAATCGTAAATCCAACAACTCGTCGATACGCCACCCCGAAGAGGCCTCATTATGAAACTCCCTAGTAATATAGTACTTTGATTAACTAATACCACATATAATTCTATATAGCTACATCACCATCTAATCGTTTTAGTGAAATCATATTTATAAAGTAAAAACGTTTATAAGTATACTTTAGTAAAACTGGCGTAACTTTCTCGTTTTAAGTCCGTTTCTTTCGTTTCTTACGTCCACGCCTTCGTATTAAGACGAGTTATCAAAATATAACATTTTCAAAATCTGAGTTTTCTGATGAATAGTGATTTTTACTGTTCATAACAGTTATATATTTATTTTTATAGATTTAGTTATCGTAAATCTCGTAAATGTCGTAACTTATTCGTTTTAACTCCGTTTTTAGCGATTCTTTCGAGCACGTCTTCGTATTTAAAAGTTTTATCGATTTATTGATGTTTTAAAAGTATAAGTTTCTGTGGTGAATAGTAACTTTTATAAAAATAGTTTTATAAAAGTATATATTTAACGTAAACTTGAAATCGTCGTATCTTTTTCGTTATAAATCGGTTTTTCGAGTTTCTTACCTTTTTGGAATCGTCATGAGACGTACTATTTTTATAAAACATAAAATCCATGCTTTGGATTTCGAACCAAAACAGCCCCTTAATAATAATTAGGTATTCATATATATAAACTTGTTTTATATACTTTTTCAACTTAATAAAATACCACAAGTTTTCCACAACTTATTATATACTTGTCTTACATATAATAGAGTCCAAGATCCATATTTACATCCATATAACATGTGTATAAGTTCATAAAATCATGTTTACAAGAAAATCCATTTTTACAAGTCAAACATATCCTAAATGGTGATATTGCTAAATAGAACATATAAACACATAAAATCATAATTGTAAATTCATAAAGGGTTTTAGGTAACCTTATTTAGATAACCTTATGGTGATGTATGATGATGGCAAAAATATGTTTTAAAACCCTTGTTTAATTATAAACAAAGCTTGCACAATCCAAAGAAACCCAAACTATAATCTTCCTTCTTGCTTCAATACTTGTAAATGTTAACAATGCTTGCAAATATCGTAGTATATCTAGCAATGAATGTGATAGGCTTGTAAGGTTAGAAGAAAAATTTGTATGGATTATGTAAAGGGGTGTTTTGTTGCCGTGAGCTAGAGAGGACGATGGGATAAAAATTTTATGACCTTTCACTTTAGACCTGAAGAGTGTGTGTTCTTATCTTACTAGCTACTTTCCTATATACTTCTTGGTCAAACTTAGAATGAGATCAAGACTAGATTCATAAATACACCAAGAGGTTTTTAGGGAAGAACTTGGTCCTTTTGATTAATGTTGTGTTTTTATGTTTCCAAATAAGGACATCATCCCATGGATTTAAGGAGGTGTGTCTAGCTAGTTATTAATAAAGGAAAATGAAAGTATATATTGATAATGTATAAGTTGTAGTTTGTAAATAAAATGCATAACTTTGTAAAGTGTATGTATTTGTCTATTTTGTTTCATATAAGGTTTCCCTCAAGTGATGAATGTAGGTAAATTTTTTTATAAAACTTTAAGCATTAGATATAAACATAGGTATTTGTTGAAGCATAGAAAAGTTTTGGTGATTCCGGGAATACCTAAACGTAATTTATCGCGAAACGTAACGTTTTACGCAACCAATAAAAATAAAATACAAAAAGTTTATTATTACTTTCGTAAAAATAATATAATGCTCGCTTGACGAAACTTTTATTCGTTTGGTGTCCGTTTACGTTGATTGTTAATTTAATAGTATAACGCGATTTAACTTTAACTAATAAAATTAAAATAAACAGGCACGTACGAGAAAGAAAAAATAATAATTAGTGAAATATATGACGTCGTAAATGACCTGAAAATACAGAATGTTACAGGTGGCCACATGAATAATATTAAGAAAGAAAATGATTAGCCGTGACTTAAGATCTATAAAAAAACTCAACTATTAATAATTATTTTACTACACCATCTAAAAAAACACCAAAACATTCATGCAAACTAGATTAAAAAATATAGCTCCAACAAGCAGTGATGGAGCCAGGGAGGGGGGGGGGGGGTGGGGGGGGGGGGATTGGAGGGTGCTCGACCACCTCCAAATACTGACGACCTACTTATGACAAGGACTTTCCCAAAAACATCCTTAGAGATTTAAAGCCTTTTAAAGGTTAAATATCCTAGTTTTAATGTCGCCCACCCCCCAACACTGGTTTTGAGTGAAAGTTTAGGAAGAAAATATACTAAAATAACACCTAGTATTTACTTTATTTTTGTTAATGACTTGGTGGCAGTGCGTATCCTTTTATTGAAAAAACCCATATTTTAAACCCTTCTAGTTTTAAATTTATTATTTTTTAAAATTATTAAAGTATGATTGAACATTTGAGCCTCTTTAGAAAAGGACCATGCATTTGAAAACTTTTTCTCTTCAATCTAACTTCTAAAAAACAAAAATCATAGTAAACTACCGATATTTTTTTTGAGCCTCCTTAATAGAAATTTCTAGCTCCGTCTCTGTACTAAGTATAAAAAAGCAGTTCAAAAACATTCCTAAATATACACAATCTATTAAAAATACCAAAACTGTTATGCAAACTCAGAGTCAGCGATTCAGGCGACTCGACAGCGGCATTTCCAGCGACTTGGCAGCGCTGTTCCAGACGACTCGGCGACAGCTTTTTCGGGCGACTCATTGGTGACATATCGCTGTAACAAAAAAAGTTAATAAATTCTATAAAAACCCTACCATTTACAAAAAAAACATCTACAAATCATAAACAAAACCCTAGAAACCAAATAATCATAGAATTTAAAAAAGATAAAAACATACACAAATAAGCTTACAAAAATTATTTTAATTTATAGATCTATAAAATCACCAAAACAACATCATTACCTGAAACCTTGTCGATTAGGGCTGGTTTCTGGCGAGTGGTGCGGCTCTTATGTGGGTGGTGCTGTCTAGTAGTGGGGCGTCCGACGTTGTGGGGCGGCGATGTAGTTTGACTGTGACATGGTGAGGTTGTGTTTTGGCGTTGATTAGTGATGGATGAGTTTGTAATTGTTTTCATTTTAAGGTGAGAGATTAGATGAAGATGAAAAGTAAATATGGTGTGGGTATGCTATTTTTCAGCCATGATTCTTACAGCATGGTAGTTTCCTATTATGTGTGTGGTTACACTTAATTGACGTGCCTTCTTTTTTTATAGAGTATACTTTCTATAATATTATTTTCAGTGTCAAACCATCCTAATGAAAAATCATTGCGAGCGTATGTTAGAGAATATGACTTTCCCCATACTTTTTTTGCATATGTTCACATTCCGCTTTTCCATTTTTCAAAAAATAACAGCTTTTTTCCCTTTATAATTACGATAGGGTAGGGGTGAGCATACCGGACCGTCGACCGGACCGGACCGAAGGTAGTTTTCGGTCATCGGATATTTTAGGACAATTCGGTCTCGGTTTCGGTTCCGGTCCGACCAAAAACCCTATGATAATGCCGTGTAGGACCGGATCGGACCGAAGACCGACCCGAACCGGACCGTACCATTTCGGTCCGGTCCGCGGTCCGGTAATATAGACCATTTCGGTCCGGTCCGCGGTCCAGAAATATAGATCATTTCGGTCCTTGGTCTGGTCGTCTTAGCCGGTCCGATCCGGTCTTGGACATATGCTCACCCCTAGTGTAGATGAAGCCTTGATACAAGAGCCTATATGGTTTATGGAGTGAACATATGTAGGGTGTTTGTATGAATAGGAAATGTAGTCAAGATAAATGTTTCTTTATGGTGTTCTAGAACTAGTATCTTCTAGTCATAGCTGTATTGGTGAATGTATTTTTTGACTAGTTTTTTTATCCTGTATCCCCCCCCTTTCTTTGGTAAAAGCTTCATCAATCTGACTGAGCATGTTCATTCAGGTTATACTGCTTGTGAAGCCCGTGTTATTGTGTTTTGAAGCAATTATATATTCACCTTTTTACTAATTTTTTTTTTAATTTTGATTTTTTTTGACTAATTAAATCGCACGATTTTATCAACTAGTCAAAATTATGTTTTTTCCTATAAAATTATTTTCCAAACTCACCAAAATTTATACGTACTACGTAATGTATAAGAGCACAGGGAGTCGTGGTGCCAAACTCTTGGTGCCAAACTTCAAAAGTGGTGTCACGTCAGCAAAATAGCGTTTGGCACCGAAAGCCATGGCACAGAATCATGGTGAGAGGTTTGGCACCAAATTCTGGTGCCATAAGCATTTTTTTTTGATATTATTTTAAAAATCCACTTATTTATAAAACTAAAAATAAAATTTTATTGGAAATTAAAAATAAGTACATTAAAAAAACACAATACATACAAAAAAAACCTAAATTATAAGACATAAAATTAAAAGACATAAAAAGAAAATGCATAAATTAAAAATCATAAATTTGCGCGCCGCAAGTTTTTGTCGGTGGTGGATATGCGCTTCGGATTCTTGCCTTTTGGGCCGTTGATGATAGCGGGGCGGCCGCATCCATCCCGCGAGTGTCGATTTGTAGCACACGCATGTCCTTCGCAATCCTTTGAGATTGGATCAACCGCCTTCGGTCTTCACTCTCTCTCTCGAGCACGGTCATTTTGGCTTTGCGGTCTAACTCGTATTGTTCCACCATGAATTCTTGATACGCTGCCGGGTTTGAACCGGAGCTAGTGGTCGAGTTAGAACCCGTACGTTGACTTTTAGCAAGTCGTTGCAAACCCGGTGGTCAAGGCAAATCATCATCTCCAAAATGCTTCGGTTCCTCGTCGGTGACCAAAAGACGATTTCTTCTTTGCAAAGTCGAATCGGGGTTTATCCACTTGTGTTTGCCTTTCAAAAAAAGCCAAGCACTCCGGTGCTTAAACTTACCCCCCACGGTTGCATCATACAACGTGTGCACCCTCGGCATATGATCATCATCATTCTCCCCACTATGAACCACGGTTTCTTGCACCAATTGATTAAACTTGAGAACTGAGGCATTCATTGGAGTCCACTTACCCGTCAACATGTTCTTGGTATGCTCCGTGAAACCTTTTTTCTTCGCTTCCGTATTGTACACATTTTGGATTTTGTACCAAAAAGTATCTCGCTTTTGATCACACCCGGTTTTTGGATCCTCGGAAACTTGAATGAAACATTCCGCCAAAAGCAACTCCTCATCTTGAGTCCACGCATTACGAATTCTTTTTTGTTTCTCAAGTGGCGGTTCTTTTTCTTTGTTTTTTTTTGCCTTCGACTTCAAATGGCCGCCGCGGCTAGGCTTTGACGTCGGAGTCAGAACTGGCTCGTCTTCATCTTCAGTATCTTCGACTTCAAGGTGGTGCAATTGTTGCTCGGAATGTGGTTGGGAAGTGGTGAATTGGTTTGGTAATTGTTATGGTTGTTGTTGGTGCATTTGTTGCATTTTAAATTGTTGAAACATCAACAATTCTTCTTGGTTAGTAAATTGAGGTTGGTAATTTGGATTGGGATAGTAAGGCATTTGGTTAAATGCCGGTTGAGTGGAGGAGCCCGGATTCGAAGACGACCCCGGAATTTGGTTGGTTGGGTCGTTAAGCATACCGGAAATCCAATTTGGTAGGTTGGGGTTGGGATTGGGATTCATTTTTTTTTTGAGTGAAAAATATAGAGAAGTAGAGAAATGTGAAGTAGAAGATGTATTGAAAGTGTGTGTGAAGTATGAAATAAAAAGGGGGTATTTATAGAATTTCTAAAGGGGTAAAATTGTGATTTTGAGGGTATTTTTTTGAATACCCGCTCCCCCTAACGGATAGATTTAAAAAAAAAATAATAATAAATAAAAATTAAATTTGGCGTGGGCTGTTAGCCACGACGCAAAGACCCTTGGCGCGAGCCATGGAGTCGTGCGCCGTTGGCCATTTTGACGCCATGGCTTGGCACCAGCCGATGGCACCACGATTCCCTCCCCTCTTACTATACATGAACAGCCAAATATGTACACAACACAACAAACGGTATAAAAACAAAAACCAATAAGGTGGTGTGGATTGAAGTCCAACAAAATGGTGTGTATTTTCCTAGTAGTTCCCACATTAATATTAAAAGACTAGCTTGATTTTCTAAGAAGCAAAACCCTATTGGCTATATATAACTCCAAAAATTCTATTAATAGAACCTGGGGACGCCTGATCAAGCAAGAATTCTATATAGACATCGTGAACTCATGAAGGCGTAAAACACGCATGGATAGGATTCACTTAATTATCAACACTATTACATATCAAGATAGTTGGCATAACCATTTTACATAGATGTACCTAAAAAATTAATTACGGATCCAGTATACAAGTTTTTGCTAAATGCACGTATCTTTTGGTGATTAACAGTTAACGATTAAACTATAGACTAATGTACTTATGGGTTTTAACATTTATTTCTTGACGAGTAACAATCTATGGACTAAGTTGAAGCTACACGATCCAACAACAATAACCCGACACAAAAGTAACCGCATCACTCGTTTAAATAAATTTAAACCTTCACAATATACGATGCAAGACACGTAAACTATTATCACTCGGGCCCCACCGCCTTAAACCCATAGGTCGGTGCAAATAATCTGACGTGTCCTCTCCTTTATATATAAAATAAAAATATACCGTTACTTAATTCGTCCCGTTAACTCTCCACCAATCCAAAAAATAAAATATCTTTCACTCACTTTTCATCAAATGGAAAAAATAATATTCACGGAGCCTGAAATGGAGGCAGCTTTGCAGCTAATTCAGCTAAGCGGTGAATCCGATACTCAGGAGCGGTCTAGTGGTAAAAGCCTCAGAGTCAGTAATGATAATAGTTCCTACTTTGGTGAGAGTTTTATGAAGAAAAGAAGACAAGAAGATCGTGACGAAAGTCACGAGAGTAGTACATCCTCGGACATAACATCGGCCCCTAAGGGCCATATATGTCCGAGGTTTGCGGCTAATGACGATGATGATGATTATGATAGTGATGGAAATATGAAAAAGAATAAGAAAAAGTTTAGGTCGATCGTT
>BQNB010200504.1:607-10983 GCA_026074375.1 Tanacetum coccineum
GGTTGCTCACACAACACGTCAAACGAATATACCAAGATGCTAGTCTTTACTTCACGTCTCACGAACACCGAGTGTTACACCTTTCTTGAATCGAAGCTCTCAAACAAACCCTTGTTGTTCTTCATCAAAAATCAACAACCAAATCTTTTGAGTTTGAACCAAAATCGATAAACCCTAATTAGGGTTATGTCAAATTCGGTACAACCAAAATTCAAGAAAATAAAAACCCTTGTTAGGGTTTTAACTTTGTCTAGCTAGGAGAATTAGAAACCGAAGATCCTTGGGAAGGTTTATTTGTTGCCGAACTCATGGAGAACAAATCACACCGAAAACCCTTTGAAGGGTTTTTACTGATATCGCCAAGGAAAGAAAAGAGAACCGAAAACCTTTAAAGAAAGGTTTATAAATTGGTTAGGGTTTTTGGAGAGGGGAAACCGAAAATCAATTTAGGTTTTTAGGGATTTGGATCAATGAATAATGAGCTAGGGTGAGGGTGTTTATATAGGCACAAAAAACCTAGTCCATGGTGAACAAGGAAACATAATTCATTCCTTATTCCAGTTCCTCCACCTCCTCAATTCTAAATCGACACAAACACCCCCTCTAAAAAGCCATAGGGGCCGGCTACAACCAAGCACCCCTTTGGGTTTGGGTTTTGTCAATTTAAGTCCCTTCAGTTACATATTTAAATAATCGTTAAGTTAGTAATAAACCATAACGACTATTTAAATATATTTGTGAAGTATATTTAAGAATAAATGTATTTTATGTGTCTTAACGTGTGTGCCCCCAATAAGCTCACGTATCTCTAGTCGTATAAACCCCAGATACAACTACCACATTCCAACAGTTACAACGTTCCAACAGAGACGAAGACTGCTGTTTTTGGAGACGGCGGAATACACGACTATAGATCAAGAAAAGATAAAAATGCAATCCATTTAGTTTAATATTATTGTTTTGATTGTAAAGTATTCTTTTAATGTTTCATATTATTTAAGTGATCAATGCTACTGTTTCACATCACACAGAGTTATCATGATTCTTTATATAGTAGTTAGCACGCCCATCTTTTATATAATAAAAGAATTACATTATTTCGGAGTTTTCTATCGAATTAAATCTTATGAATCAGAAAGCTTGATTTTGCCACGTAGGTAAAATCATGCAATTTTATTGGTCGATAAAAAGTCAAAATTGAATCAATTTGGTCAAAATTAGAATATTTTGGTGGAGAAATCTGATGGAAAAAAAAGACATAAAAATATAGGTGTCAAATTTGGGAAAAACAAAAACTTAAAAAAAGAGGAAGTAATTGATTAAACTTTAGTGGTTAAATTTTAAATAAATCATATAGACTTATCTGAAACTTAGAATTTTTCATATTTTTTAATAATTTTAAAAAATAAACAAATAGCCCCTTAGACTTTATACATTTTAAACTTTATACTTTAAAAATACAACATATATAGAATATATTTAAAGTTTATATAAGACTATCAGAAAAAACATATTAAACTCGCATATTATGTACAACATGATATTAATTGGTAAATTTGAACAACAACATCAACATCAACACTCGTGTGAGTTAAACAAAGATAAATCTTTTATACAACAAAATCTTTACAAAATATTAATCAAATTAATCAATGTTTTAACACGGTTTTTTAATTAACCCGGTCGAGCCACTGGGTCACGGTTCAACCGGGTTTTGTCGGCAACATCCGGCTTCCGTTACCCGACCAGTTCACGGTTTAAGCCGATCGGGTCAATCCGGGTTTTAAAACACTTATATTAATATATAATGAATATTTTTTTGTAAAATCACGTGCATAATTATTAGTTGTACTAATATCACAATTACAAAACATTAAACACGAAAAAAAATCATATGCACGTATATTGAATAGTTTTTTTAAAATAAATTTGATTAATGTGTAAGCCTCGTGCGTGCACGGGACTTATAACTAGTAAAGCTTCACTCGTGTATATATATATAATATCACAACTTTGACTATACTTAATTTAAAATATTGAACCCACACGTGGTTCAACACAACATGTCTATAACATGGATCGTGCTATGCGACTTCATAAAAATATTGTCAAATTTCATGTTATATATTGCGCTACTTTTTTCAGACATGGACCGCGCTGTGCGACTTCATAAAAATATTGTCAAATGTCTATACATACGGGGATTTTTTTTGTTCGACTTATATGTTTTTTGTGCGATTATTGAGTTTTTTGGTGCGAATGATGTGATTTTTAATGGATAAGTTCTGTTTTTTTAATTGTTCATAAAAAAAGCAAATCATCAAATTAGTCGCACAAATTTCTTTTTGAATTGAGCAAAAAACATGTTCCTGTAAAAAAAATACAAATAAGAGATTTGACACGATTGAGCGGAATCACAAAAAAAAAAATTAATCGCACGGTCACACAAGCATATATTTAGAATATTTGCCAAAACAAAGGTCTATAGATGCTGTCTATATTTAGAAATGGCTCCTCTAAATATATATATATACTTTTTTTTGAAAAATTACCATCTCTAAATATAATTACTGTAATAAGATTATCGTTATAGTAGTTGGTCTCAAATCATAGTTGTATTTGTTTAGTTATCACCCAATGCCAAAAGTTCCTTATAGACCCATAAAATGTCAAAGACCCAATGAACTAATCCTGGCCTTCCATCTCTTTTAAATCTACGGTGTAGATTAATACCCCTTTTATTTATTAAAAAAATAAATAATATCTGTAAGGGTAGGATGGTCATTTATTTTTACAAATCTATCTCTCTCACTAAGTTTACTTTCTCTCTCTATCCCCAAAATCAATCGTTCTAACCATAACCCAATCTCTAACCCTAACCCTAACCCCCAAATCAATCGTTCTAACCATAAAAACAATCATTTCTAACCCTAATTTTACCCCTAAAACGATTGATGGATATTGTTGCTGAACGTGCGGCTAGAAAGGCGGCTAAATCGGAGGTCCAATCATCCTTGAAACCGTCACCAGTTGCCGGCGACGGTAACTTTTCCGATTAATGCTTTCTTTTTATGCTTATTTTGCTTATTAGGCTTAGTTTTTATGCTTATTCTTGTTTTTGTGCTAAATATGCTTATTGATAGTCACTACAAGAATCCTGATGATTACCCACGATAATTACACACAAACATTGATTCATGGGTATTCACCCACACATTTCCCACAAATTACCCATCATTAGCGAATTAGAAAATAGTTCAAGTTTACCCACTAATTTCCCGTAAGTTTTCCCATGGAATCACCCACAATATTGTATTTTGTGTGTAATTTGTAGGTAAATTCTTTGCGCAAAAGTGTTTCCCTCCGATCACCCACAAGTTCAAATATCGTGGGTAAATATATCAGTAGTATCGTGGGAAATTTTTTGTTGCCCATGAATTACACACGACCATCGTTGTGTTTTTGAATATTTTTTTCTATGACATCGTATATGATCTGTGAGTCTTAAGTTATTAATTGAGAATCATATCATGTATTGCGTTTTAAAGAGACTTTAGTTTGATGTGTTTGCTAAGTTTGATTTAAAGTGTGTTTTGACTTTTGGGGGCTATTTGAATCAAAAATTAGTGGACTAGTTGATTGTGTATTGTCTTTGTTAAATGTGGTGCTATTCATAGAGGACTGATGTGGGGAGATAGGGGGTTAGTGGAGTGACGGATAGATGGGAGATTACGTGGTAGGCGGCAACTGGTTAACATGTTTGTGTGTATTTGTGTTTACACGTATAAGGCATATCTTCATTGTGAATCATAAATGAATTCACCATAATCATAATATCATGGTGAATCAAATGATTCACCATGACAGATAGCCTCAGACATGTAACCACAATATCCAACATTGTAACATTTATGTGTGTAACATTGTGGTTTACATGTAAAAGGCCATGGTTCTGGCTGAAATCAGAATAGATTCATTGAGAATCAATATGAATTCTCCATGACATAGCCTTATACATGTAAACACAAATAAACAGTTTGTTTTAGGAGTTTAGTTGATTAGTTTATTTATTTAATTATTTTTTGGTGACAGTATTTAGGTTTTTCTTGCAGCTAGCTACAAAGCGAGCGTCCGTTGAAGATTACTTCCAAAGAAAACAAAAAAAGACCCCCTTCCCGGAAAACGTAAGTCATATCAAACCTTAAATCCTCCTACCACCATGCTCCAAAACCGGTAAGTCAAATCAAAACTTACTCTCGCTGCCACAGCTACATCGTCACCCCCTCCACGCAATCCTATTCTCAGAGCCTGCAAAATCATGCTCCCCGCCTCCATCAATGCCAAAACAATAAGTTCCCAATATCAAGCATTTGATGTTAAAAATCTGACAATCAAAGGAGCCGGTAGTTGGTAGTGAGAGAGGGTAGAACGGTAGTGGTAGAGCAGCACAGAGGGTGATGAGGAGGAGGATGAAAAAGAGGGTGATGAGGAGGAGGATGAAGAAGAGGGTGATGAGGAGGAGGATGAAAAAGAGGGTGATGAGGAGGAGGATGAAGAAGAGGGTGATGAGGAGGAGGATGAAGAAAAGGGTGATGAGGAGGAGGATGAAGGAAGATGAAATAAAGAGGAATGTATTGTGAAGGATGAAGACTAAAAGAAGAAGAAAGAATAAAAAGGTATCTGAAGAAGAAGAATTGGGATGCTGCTAAGAATTGGGAGTTCAGTTTATGTGAAGAATCTGATGAACAACTTTCGATGTTACAGCGCTTGAGGTATAAGATTGCTACCAAGATTATGTTGCACCAGTTCAAAATGTTGTTTTTCAAAATAAAATGTAATTTGTTTGATTTTTCTTTCACGTTGAGTACACAAAGAATACTGACAAGCAGGGTCCTCCACTGATTGTTGATGCAATTTACGAACAGGAATAATCGTGCATCCACCCAAGCAAGTTGAAAGAGACTGATGCCGTTCCTGTAAGTTTAAAGGTGTTGAATGAAGCGGGTTGATCCAAGTGAAAGAAAAGGGGCATCAGCAAGAATGACTTTCTTGTTTTTTAACTTAGTTCTGAATGAGAAATTTTTGTACAACTAAAGGTCGTATGTTGACACACACAGTAGTTGAATGGTAGAAGTGATGGTATTGTAGATGTAGATGAGTTTATACACACTGATACTGGTAACTTTTTTGATGTAGTAAAGCTAAGTTATAACCTGTTGTAATTTGAAGAACAGGTTCTTAGTTACATTTCAAAATCTGATGGCTAATGAAATTAAATTTTGCCTTTGCTACTTTGAATAATCTTTGCTTAAGCAAAACATATATGATTCCACCACCAGGAATCCATAATATGATTTCACCAGAATCATATATGATTCCACAATGAATCACACTGATTCTTCATTGGATCATCTATTGATTTCATTACATTATCATATATGATACATGAGACAATCAATCAAATTCTCTTGGCACTTGGCCTAGACACATCCACATACATAAATAGAATTTCATATACATCATATAATGGTCCATAATGAAACATATATGATTCATGTGAATTAACTTAAATTCTTGGCGCACTATGGCCGTACACAAGACACATACATGGACTATGATCATAGAAAATCATAAAAATATGATCCATAAATGAATCATATATGAATCATGGTGAATCATATATGATTCACCATGAATCATGTATGATTCATACATAACCAAATAAGATTTATACATGACAACTTTATTCATAACGTATCAAAAACAGTATTCTAAACTATCCAAATACTGCTAGAACATTCAACATCAAGGGGGGGGAGGAGGGGTGGGTCATGGGGGGGGGGGGGGGTGGTGAAGAGGGATTTCTCACACATTTTTTTCGACAGTAATAAAATACAATAAAGGAAAAAAATATAAACTAGTTTTTTTTAGAAATGCAAAACTAACAAGAAGTTGTAATTGATGTTCCTTATCAGCAATGTGTGTAGTAAGTACTGTTTCTCTCCTCTTGTTCAGTAGCACTAGCAGCAGTTCTCCTTTCTTGTTTGGCAGCAGCTTCAGTTCTCGCTAGTTTTGCAATATATTTTGGATATTTAAACACGGGCAAAGTAGTTTCTTGTGTGCTCTTTGGCTTCTCTGCACAGTAATTCCACATTTCCGAGCTCTTTTTAGCCTTACTTTCATGCTATTTCCCTTTCACTTTTTCTTCTTCTCGCTCTACACAGACGACCTTTGTGCTAGCCTTTATGCGATAGCAATTATTTACCAGATTTTGCTTCGACATCCTCCTTCTCCAACGCCTCAAAAGTATCTTACCGGAATCACTTCAATATTACAATGCTTCAAAACACAAACATACATGTCGGCATCGAAACCTATAACGACGAAAATGCTACACTACATTCAACCGAACCGTCTTCAGATTAAGCACAACCTACTTATTCAACATAAGAAAACGAAAAGTTATTAGAAAATAAATTCACCATGACATCTATAATATTCCAACTATAAGAATCATATATGATACAACCTATGAATCATAATGCTCACCATGAATATATATGATTCTTACATCAGAATATAACAGTAGGCAAGTTTTTTTTTAAATTACCTTGTAATCTCTACTTTAGTCTTTTCTTGAATCCGACCGCTAATTTTCCTTCCTCGGTAATAAAGTGTTTCTATCAGCACTCTCTTATGTTCGCTAACCTTAACGATCTCATAACCGTGGATGTCGACGAAAGAAGGTGACTGGTCGAGGAGGTCGCCGGAGGAAGGTGACTGGTCGTGGAGGTCGCTAAAAGAAGGTGACTGGTGGTGGAGGTTGCCGGAGGAAGGTTAGTAGTCGTGGAGGTCGCCGGAGGAAGGTTAGTAGTCGTCGCTGAAGGAAGGTTGGTAGTCGACGAGTTCGCCGGAAGAAGGCTGCTCGTCGACGAGGTCGTCATTTTTGTTGGTAGAGTTCGCCGAAAAAAGTTTGTTGGATTGGTCGCCGGCGAGGGGATTGAAGGTCCTGTGTGTGTTATTTTTTTGTTTTACAAAAAGTAAGAATGTGTATTTTTTAAGTTTAAATATGTGACACAAATACCCCTTTAATGTTAAAGAGGGGTAAAATCTGAACCCTTGGATCAATCATAGATGGATGGCTTGGATGGTTTCATTGGATCTATGACAATGTGGGGGTCTTTGGGGATCTCAACTCATCACCTAATAATCCTCATTCTCATGAATATAAGTATTACGTTAAAAAATGGAATTCGAGTCAACTTGTTAAAGGCTTTGGTAGCATACTATGTAAAAGAGAAGTCTCGTCGCATCTTCATTATTATCGCGGCTTCTTTTTGGTGAATTTAGAGATATCTTAACAGTGTCATTTTTGGTTCTCATCCGATAAGAAACGTGCGAATGTCTTGCAGCTGGTTAGATTGGCTTAATTCTCTTATGCTGCCTGCTAGTAATGTTTAAGTGATGTTGTTTCTGGTCTTCTTCTACTGAGAGTTTCGCGTTTTAGTCATTGCTTTGGTTTATTTTGCTATGTTTTATTTCCTCGAGACTTGTTTGAGTCTTCATAAAAAACACCCTCGAGTAAAAACCGGTGGCTCGGCCTTCGTGGGTGGGGCTTTTTCTCTTGTCTTTGACAAGAGTTTTTTCATTATTTTTGTAGGCCTCACAGTTAAAGTATCGGGTGGTGTCTAGATTGTATTGCTTTGTTTCTCTTCTAGACTGTAATTATACTCTTTGGCTTCTAGTGTCTTGCTAGAAGCTTTCATTTTTTATATAATTTTTAAATTGTTAGCCGTTCAAAAATAATAATTAAATAAAAAAATGAGAAAAACGTAAAGAGATGAATACGTTTCCCTTTAAAACATAATTTTATCTTATCAAATATTGATCAAGTGCGATGTAATATGATACGTGGTAGATAATAAGTCTACAACTATAAAGATAGTAGAAAGCATAAAAGAAAAACATATCACCACAACACAAACATAAACACGATGCAAATATAATCACAAAGAGATGAGTAAAAAGACAAAACGATAAGTAAAAGAAAGAGCGTACCAGACACGATGATTTATAGTGGTTCGGTCACGAAGCTTCATCTTCGCACTACTCCACTCCTCGAGTTTCCGACATGAGAGTTACTTTACTAAGTCATAAAGCTCCATTCTCGATGGAGGAAACCTTACATCATCGCTTACAAAGTTTACCGATACAATGCTAGATATCGAGTTATTCTTCAGATACAACCAAAGCTAGATATTGTGTTTTGAGGCCTAAACACACTAAACCTATAACCTTGTGTTTTAAGGCAAAAACACATAAACCAACTTATGACGTACCCCCTGAATAGCCTGTAGGACTCCCATTCGAGCACACTCGAGTTCTATTTCTAAAGACACTCGGGTTCATTCGTAGCAATGGTTACCAGTATGGGAATTCGCCACTCGTGGCCCAACACCCTCCGGGGTGTGCCCTTTGATGAAACTGACGCAAAGTTAAGATCTGACCAAGTCAAAACCTACGATCTCCTCCTTATCAGGGCTTTATCTACTACTTTTACGAGACACACTCACGATCTCAGTTTAAGTGCATAGGTCTGCTCAAGCCTATTTTCATCACCTATAAATAGATTGGCATGTCACTCAGGTTTGATTACGCTCTCAACACCTACTTTACTTACTTACACACTTATTGCAATCATAAACACATACTTACTCTCACGCCGAAAGTGATTTGCAAGGGACCATGTGCTTCACTTAACGTAGTGTTTTCATTTGTGTTGTTACATGTTATCAACGACTTGGCAGTTTGAACATCAACCCTATATCCTTCGATCATCATTGTAGGCCTGGTCGTGCTAAATATTGTACAACCAGTGGCGCCATCTGTGGGGCCGCTACAATTAGGCCCTTTAAAACCAAGTCTATAACCGTCAAATAACCTTTCCTACTTTTTTGGCATGACTAACAGAAGAGAAGATTCACACCTGATGGGTTTCTCGACGTTAACCCCTATACCCTGTCCAAGCATGGGTTACTTACACCCAATAACCGCTTCCACGTTCACCACTAGATCTCCTCATGAGATACCCCTTGCCAATCAGGCATCCACTTCGGCTAATCAAGACCCCGTGATTAGCCCAACCTTCGGTAGATATATTTGCTTTTGTGATTACCTGTCATATATTGCTTACTATGAATTATGTGTGCGTGTCTCTCTATCCATAAGCATTTTCATCATGGTTCTTGCCTAAACAAACATGCTTTTTATCATATTTGTTGAATCTCATCATTATATATTTTTAAAACCGTTTGGGATAACTTAATACGTTTGAACAAATCTAGTCTTTAATACGTGACAATCATTAGACTACTTTACAAACCGATTTTGATTAGGAAAACACATCACTCCCTTGGGACGATCTGGACTTACTTAGGCTTTGCTACACTTGAAAGGGTATACTTTCTCGTGTGTTTAGTCGAATAACCAGTATTTCTAGTTTATAAATTTAAAGGCTTTCGTAGCACATGAGCACAGAAAAGAGAAATTTACTTTATTATGTGACAATCAGAGAGCATAGTATCTTGCAAGGAATCCGTCATTTTATTCAAAGACAAAACATATAGGCGTTTAGAAACTATGAATATGCTGAAAATTCATACTAATGATAGCGTGTCAGATTATTTGACAAAAGTAATCAAGTACGACAAGTTTATATGATGTCGACCCTCATGAGGCCTAGCAGAAACGCAAGCAAAGAAAATGTCAAGGTTAGATGACTAGTGTAAAATGTAGTAGTATCCGGGTAAAATGGCACTAGTATCCGCCATAACCAACGCCGTCATCACTCACAAACCAATCCTCGTATCACCAAGATCAACCCTGAGTAAAACCCTCATTAGTCTACACTTACACTTGACCAAAACAACAACACACACTCAACGTCACTCTCGTACAAGACTTATCACAACAATGTCAATGTCGTCATCACAAAAGATCACTGCGCCTTATGGTTCTTGGGTTTCACCCATCACATCCGACGTCGTTTCGGGTGCTGCTAAACGACTTGGTGGCTCTGCTGTTGATGACAATGGTCAGCTCTTTTGGCTCGAATCAAGACCTACTGAATCAGGGTATTATAAATTAACTCTTCTTTATCTATACTACTATATAAAGCATTTATAATGCGAGACCCATTAAAAATTAAGATAAGGAGGGGCAATCTTGGACATCCATCTTATTTTTGAAAATCACATCATAAAGTGACATGTGATTAAAAAATCATCTTTATTTTCAGATTAAAATATCTTTTTATCTATTTAATTTTATTTTGATCTAATTTCATCATATTTTTTAAAATTTTATGCTCTTTAATT
>BQNB010200505.1:0-10983 GCA_026074375.1 Tanacetum coccineum
TTGGATTTTCATTGCACCGTTAGTTCTTGATTGTGTTTTAATCAACCGTTAATCATTTCAAGTTGAAAGTGTGGTAACCTTTAGTCCTTTTAACTCATCAATCGTTAACAAAAGCTCAAATTCTTCGATTACAACAACGATTTCAACAATAATTAATCATTGTTTCACTGTTTCTTCTTGATTTTGTAAAATCCCGTGAAAGATTCAACTCTTTTCTTGGTTTAAATCACAGATTTGTAAAATCCCATGAACGGTAATTGATTTCAATCCACAACAAAATCACTTAATCTACTTAAGATCCTTAATTTCATTTCACACATCGAACTTCAATGGAATCTTTGAATTCGAATTCACAAGAGAGAGAGTTGCATCAGTTGCAACAAATGCAAGACAATGCAAAGGAAAGTTGCATGACATTTTTTTAGCTACTTCATTCATTTCTATAGGTTCTTTCATACGATGAATCAAAATCCAAGAGAGTATCCGAACATGCATTCATGACACTCTTTGGTCAAGATAATGAGACTTTCACAAGTATGATGCTCCTTTACCTAGATCAATTACTAAATTAGCTTGACAAAGATAAATTCCAAGAAGATAAATCCATGGCTGCATTTTGGGTGCTCAACAATCAGTTTCAGAAGTTCATAGATTGGCAGTACTTCTTGGATTATGACAGCGAAATGACAGAAAAGCCTTTTGCTGAATTCACTGGAATTAAAGTTAAACAGTTTAGAGAAACACTACTCCTACACATGGGTAATGTTAAGAAGTCTCTTGCTGAAAGAACACGTCATAAAAGACAGTATGATAGAAGGATGAATGAAAGACATATGCAACCAAGAAAGAGTAAGGTTGTTTCGATTAAAACATTAGATGCTAGTTTAGTTGTTACAGAATGCAGTGGGACTAAGTCATATAAGCATGATACAAGAAGCAGTTCAAGGACTTATATCACACATGTTGTGGATGCAAATATCAGACCAGTAAATGACCAAGTGCCATCTGCTGAGGTACATTTGACTGTTCCACATAATGTCCTTGCTACTGAACAATATCAAGCAAAAAGTCCTTTGCTTAAAGCTGAGCTTGTCAAATCAAAAGAAATGATTGAAATATGAAACGTATAATGAACTTTCACGCAGGTTTTTATTACTTGAAAAACATTGTATTTCACTTGAAATTTCAATACAACAAAAGGAAGAAAGTTTTCAAAGTAGCAAACCATGTAAGAACCGGGATGCTCCTGAGTTTTGTGAATTTTTTGAGATAAATGATTTGAAGCTCAGCTACAGGCCAAAACCACACTAATTTACAACTCGAAGAATCAAATCAAAAGTGTGAAGGAAGCAAGTAATGAAGCCAAAGTTAAAAATGATATAGATGTAATTGAGGCTATTAACATCAAATTAGAACACATTGTGGCTAAATTACTTACAGCAAATGAGCAACTACATAAAGAAAATGAGCATTTGAAGCAGACTTACAAAGAACTTTATGATTCAATTAAGAAGACACGCGTTCATAATAAAGACATTAGTGACTCTTTAATTTCTCAAATTAATCAAAAGTCTGTCGAAAATGCTGATTTAAAAGCTCAGATTCAGGAAAAGGTTTTTGCAAATGCAGCATTAAAAAATGAATTAAGAAAGTTAAAAGGAAATAGCGTGGATACTAAGTTTGCAAAACCATCAATCTTGGGGAAACCGGTTTTACAACCACCCAGAAACCAATCAGTTGTTAGACAACCTAATGCGTTTAAATCTGAATGACCTAACGTTTCAAAACTATGGTTTGCCTCCCAAGTTGATGTGAATAACATTTTGTCAAAACCAGTCACTCCTCATTATTTGCCTAAAGTTTGAGAATATGTGCTTGCAAAACCTCATCACGTGATTGCACCTGGCTCAGATAGGAATAGTCAAGAAGAACCGTATGGTTCAAATGATATGGCTCATAATCACTATCTAGAGGAAGTTAGGAAAAAGACACAAGAAAGAAATAGGAATTCAAAACCTAGTGTGATGCATACTACTAGTCTACAAAACACTACTAATGGTAGCAAACCAAATCCTAGGAGCAACAATCAATTATCTAGGAGTTTGCCTGTATCTAAGAGTAGTGGTGGAATGTCAAATGGTGTGTCGCTAGTAGATCACTCTAGGAATTCTAGTTCTTTTTCTGACTCCAAACACTTTGTTTGCTCAACTTGTCATAAATGTGTCTTTAATGCAAATCATGATAATTGTATTACAAAATTCCTGAAAGAGGTGAATTCTCGTGCTAAGGTTCAATCCCCTAAGACTAGAAACAACAACAAACCCGTTGTACCAAAGAGTCATACTCAGAAACCTGGTAGGCAGATTGCTATAGGACAAAGGTTTTCTCCCAAGAAGTCTTCCGCTGTGCATGAGAAACCAAACACTTCTAGATCTTGTCTTAGGTGGAAACCGACGGGTAGAATTTTCAAGATTGCTGGTCTTAGGTGGATACCTACTGGAAAGATGTTCACCGATAACACAACCAAAGTTGACAGTGAACCTTCAAATGGTTCAAATGATGATATCACTAACTCATATGAATGCGATCAAACTCTTAATGTCAGTGCAGGTACTACTAACTTAAGTGCAGGTACATCTTGTAATCTTATAAAGGAAAGACTCAAAGTTTGGTTGCCAAAAAGACTGATATCTCATAAACCAGTGGTTCAAGGGATTCAAATCTGATGCACATAATAGATGACGTCTGTTCACACCAGTTCAGGCCTCGCTCTTCATCGATAGATGACGTCTGTTCACATCAGTTCAGGCCTCGCTCTTCAATGACAAATGACGTCTGTTCACATCAGTTCAGGCCTCGCTCTTCAACGACAAATGGTATTGATGATAACCTCAGGCCCCGCCCCCCCCTCCCCCTCCACCCCCCTCCTTTCCTCCATCAAAGAAAAGAAAGGTGTACGCTTCAGTGCACTTTATCTTTAGAAGAAGAGAAATCTTCTTATTTACGAGCAGTCTTATCAACAACTTCTATAAGTTCTCATGCTCGTTCAGTCAACAAGTGGATCAACGTACATTAGCTTGTACTTTAATTCACTTGTTCATCAAAAATGGCAACAACATATGCAATTTTTGAGGGGGAGAAAAGTGAATATAATGAGATCAATGCGGTTTAATTCGGATAAGATCTTTTGATTATAAGTGTGCTCCCGGGCCTTAAATTGATCTGGATATTCAGTTCAGGACTCGTGCAAAACCTATTTCTTCAAACACCTTATGTTCCACCATCCAAGAAAGTCTATGAAGGATCCCGTTTCAACCAAAAAAATTTAGGTTTTTTTGATGAACTACTTCAATCCTCCACCACATGGTGTTTTTTAGATCCGGTAGCTGTGCTTATCAAGTGCTGGTGCTACTCAAGAGCTGTTAATCCAATTAGTTCAACTTTGTCAACTACCATTGATCAAGATGTACCATCTGCTAGTACTTCACCAACAAATCAGGAAATTCAATCTCAAGTCATTCTTCAAGGTTCTAAAAAAATAATTCATAGACATCAAAATGCATAATTTGATAAGGCACCCCTCCTTCATAATCTTTCTTCAGACCCGAGTTTTGAAGAGACAACTTTATAAGGGGTCATTCCATCAAATTTGCATCATCTTAACCAATCGTTTGATACTCTCACTATGTTGTTGACAAAGAACTCACCTATTTAGAGATGTTATGGCGATCCTTCTAGAACGGTTTCGACAAGAAGTCAAACTACAAGGATCATGCCCATTTTGGTCCTACTTGAGCAAATGACAATCCGATTCCATTCGGTGGGAAATGATCTGGTTGAGATCTACTATCTCAAAGGAAGAATAATGGTGGTGATTCTTCATGTATCCTATGTAAAAAGAAAAATCATAAAAAACCAAAAAGATTTATCTGTGTTAACTTAACTTTTTCAAAACTAATAGAAAATATAAAACTAAGAAAATCAAATACAAAATATAAAATAGAAAATACAAAATAGTTTTCAAGACTGTCTTCTGTATCGATAACATTTACGGGACTAGAAATGTCATTTAATATTGACACGGTTCTTTAAAGAAGTTCGAGCAGAAGTTCAAACAGCTTTAAACAGTTCTATATTGGCTTGATATTATTTCTGATATGCAATTGGTTTTCAAAGATGAGGAAAAGAATGTCGCCTAAAAGAGGATGTTACTTAAACAACGGCGATTTAAGTTCTCAGGTCAGGATTGCGTATATCTGTGCACTTCGATCTAATGTTACGGCTTTTGTGCAATGATTTCTTGATCAAGAGAGGAAAGTCGTCTTTTTAAACCAAAATGATTTTTTCGTCAATGTTTCTTCTTAAAAATTATTTGTGTTACACATGTTGAAAAGGGTGTCTTCAAAACCCAAATCAGGTTCTCTCAGTTTCTCAACATAAAAAGATTTTAAAAGAATTTTTTTCACCTCAACAATGTCTACAGCTCTTTAAATAGAAAAACAGGGACATGATTTGAGGGGGAGGTATTGTGCTAATAATGCTTTCCAAAATGTATCTTTCAAAATGGAGTAACTAAGGTTTGATAGTAACGGATCATGATTAAAAGGGGAGTAATGTATTTTAATCATTTAAGCTTTAGATGTTTATTAGCTTCAGCCTTTAAGGTTAGAATGCACATATGGTAATTAGGAACTTACGCCTTTTGACTTGCAACTAGAAGATAGGTTGCCCTGGTATAAGTTTTATAACCCAAATGATTTGTCTCAAATATATTGATTATAAATCATGTCCGGGTTAACCATTTGAAAAAGTGTTCTAATCAAATCAAATTCAGTTTTTGACATTACAAACAGAGTTTCAAGAAATTTCGACCACTCGAAGAAATACAATAGATCTTTAAATAGAATACGGGTCTTTGATCGAGGGGGAGAAGGTGTTTTTGAATTATCTTCATCATGTCATGGTAATTATATGGAAAAAGTATTTAACTTAATGATAATGATTGAGGGGGTGTTATTTATTTTTACTCGAAGGGCTTCAAGTTGCATAAGTTATTAACATTAATGGGCTTAAATATAATTTCATGATCAGTGACTTGGCTTAAAAATTTAGACGACCAAGGATTGCCAAAACCGCATAGTTTTTTAAAGGACTTAGGATTGTTTGGAAATATTTAGTTGTGTTAGAAAGGCCTTGAACGTTTTACTCGATTTGTTTCTGATTCATTTAATATTTTCCAATCTGTCAATCACTAAGCTTAGTTCGGAGGAGTAGTCATCTGTTATCAAAAGAGGTACCAAATTGGTTTGATATGTATTGGTGATTCCTTATAAGATAGTAAGTATCTTGCAGAAGAAATGTGTACATTCGGACTTAGTTGCTTTAGGTGGTATCATTTAGGCTATCTTAGGAGGGTTATAAATTGTGACTTTCGGGTCTTAGTTGACTTTGGTGTTTCAATTTATATCATCTTTATCATATAAGGAGAAATTTAGATATCCGAGTCTTAATTGACTTTGGTGTTTCAGTTTCGAATTAATTGTGTATTTTGGATATTTGGGCTTTACACATCAAGTCTTCTTAATGTGGCATGCAAGTTAGCCATGAATCTACATAAGAAATGATTGCTGATTCAGGGGGAAGCCGTTGAAGCTTCTAAAAGATGAATAAGCTTGCTTGACCACAAAATTCAATAACTTTCCAAAGGTTCAAGTGAAGGATCTGGTACTACTCCAGAGGTTCCTGATGAGCCAAAGGACAATTTTGGTAGCTCGAGTAGCTTACTTTCTTAATATATTAAGGAAGTTCATGATGTCTCCAATGATGAGGAATACAAAGCTGAGAATACAAAACTGAAGCAGTAGTTGCAGAGAAACAAGCTAGATATATACAAACCAAATTAACTCTGTCATCTGCTGAACTCGAGATTCAATCAATGGTGGATGTTCCCATTCATCAAGAGGACCTTGCTGTCCAACGAACTCCACTCATTAACCTGTTATCTCAATGGGTTACTGAAAGATCAGCATCAACACCCACACCACCACACACAAGCTCATGTTCATATGTGTTCAACTCTTGCTAGAAAGACATTCAAGAGGTGTTTAGTAAGTGCTTTGGTTGGTGCAAGGAAAGCAGTGACGGACAAAAGACTGTTGCAGAGGATAGTACGACTCATGCATACTTGATTTAAACATGTCAGGTCCTGTTTTTCATATCATAATATTGTACATCAATAAGTAGTGTGGTAATCAGTGTTATGTGTCAGTTTAATGAATTTTTCATGAGTTTCTCGTTAAACTCCAAATCATTTATAAACTCATTATAACTGACACTAACAGAATCCCTCATTAATTGAGGGGGAGCATATATAGGTTCCAATATCGGCTTGTATTTAATTAGACCACATTTTCTCCCAAATTTTCTAACATATTTTAATCAATTGAGATCCTAAATCTTAAAGGGTTTGAAATTTTTGATCAGGGGAGAGAATGTGATTTAAATATTAAATCTGATAAAAATGTAATCTATTAAGACTCAAGCAGGTACTCCTCCCTCCATGTGCTAAACAATTTCGAATATCGACGCACATGTTGAGGGGGAGCAGTTTCATGAATCAAAACAATCGAGGTACTAATGCTTTGATGTTTACATCGTCCGTACCTTGATTGATTTTCAAATGGTTTTATGGCGAAGAGAACAGTACCCACAAAAGACAGACCTGTATTTACTTTTATCCGAGGTATAAGGTTGTTTGGCTATGGTACATGGTTCCTATTATCCCGCCAGAGCCGGAGGGATCTACCCAGGGATAATCCACTAGTTAGTTATAGAAGTACTTAGGTTTGATTAGCAAAAGGAGTTAATGTGAGAAATAAGGGAATGTTGCGGACTGAGATGAAGCATAGTACTGGAACATACCAACAAAGGGTACTAGTAATGAAACGTCATTGGTAGCCATGGGGTTGAGATCTGAGAAAGAAATGTTAAGATTAAACGGGTTGAAAAGAAAGCAGCCCTCCTGAAACATTAGGCAGAAACCGGGTCATTACATATGCTGTTAGAATACAAGGTTGATTGCTGACATTGAAGACAAGTATTTTGGTCCAGTGATTCGTGCACAAAACCCTCCCTGCCACTCAAGATCCTCAAGGATTATTGTTTCATTTCTTTCAGAGATCAATACATTTCTATCATCTCTCTAACTACGAGTTTGTGATATTGAAAGGTGGCAGTCTGCTCAGCTCGAACTAACTAAAAACCAAAAAATGCCTATTGAGTCTAGAGCCATAAGATCATCCATAAATCTCATTAGGATACTAATACAAACTATGCTTTCTCATCACACAATGTGATAACAAGTAAAGATCTTAAGAGTCCTACGCATTATCCTCGTGGTATTGCCAGAACATCCGAGTGATACGAAAGTACTCATAATGAAGATGGAAATCCTCTAGGAGCACACAACAAGCTCTTTGGTAGGTGACTGTAAGGATCCTTTGAGGATCAGCTTGTGATAATCTGGAAGAAAACGATGGTGCGATTCTTATGAATCACACTTGTTCCAGTATTTGAAATTCGACGAGAAGCTTTGAAAAACCTTTTGATGTGATCAACAACTGATTTTCGAGACTTTATGTGTTATATTCTTCAAAACAAAAGTGTTCTGATGAAATTTGATTTTATGTTATAAAACCTTTGATGTGTCATGAAAACTCTTTTCTGAGTGACACGCGACTGATTTTCAAATCAATTTCTCGTTTAATTAGTGGGTTTTAATCTACTGGTTCACTCATTTCGTGCTTTGTTTACTTTTGGAGACGCCGGTTTGAGAACGACTAGCGAGCTGCGAATCCTGTCAAGAGATTTTCGGAAGTCTACCTGATCACAGGACAGTATTTATACTTGATTAACGAGGAACCATGGCCTTACACCTTATTCAAAAAAGTGAACAAAGTATACTTTCGTGTGTATATTACTAACGTATACTTACAGGAATCCCAACGGTAGCAGCTGCTGGACAAAGACATGTCAATTCACAACCTCATGCTCACACTTTATATCTCTAATCAAAGATATCATGATAGCTGAAAGACCTACAACACAACTTCCGTAACTCTGATGCTTGCTATCTTGTTCCAGAAAGGTACAAATCACATGGAGCAATACTTCACAACAATAGGCTGATAAGAGATTTACCTTTGGCTGATGATTTCAAAGAAAGCTCAAAGATCATACAAGTCAAAGGAACTATGCTCAAAGATCACTACTTGCCGTACAAAGATAGTACTTGAAGAATCAAAGACTACGAGCCAGAGTCAATGATCAACTCATAGAATGCTATAATTCAAATTGTAATTTCTGGGGTGACCTCCCTTAGGGGGAGATTGTTAGGTTTAAGAAAAAGACTCGGTCACCCAATGTATTTTCATGTTTAGCATAGCTCATAGTTTTGTTAGTAATAGTATGATTTATTGTGTTGGGCTGGGTCTTTACCCACTGTAAGCCCACACCATAGCCCGTTTCATAGGCATTTTGTAAGACATATTTAAACCCTCTCCACACATGGAGAGGGTGTTGGAAGAAATCATTTTACACACACTCTTTAGTGTGTTTTACATATTCTCTCCATCCATCTCTCTCTCTCTCTCTAACTTTCTCTCTCTAGATCTATTTGTGTGAAAATTAGGAACCTACAATTGGTATCAGAGCTTCCTTACTTTTTGCAATACCAGTCTATGAATGTTGTCATATCACCGATCTGAGCAAGTAGTGAGTTCTCTGGTGGAGGTGTATAGGTAGACTTCAGAGCAGAGGCCCAGTTGTTCGTTAGGACGGTCAGATCGGAGGATGGGATGGACCAGGCAAGTTCAGGCGTAGCAGGTCGGTCTTCAGTGATAGGCTTCCACCAACTCTGCCTCAAGTTTACCGTGGGAATATGATCACGCCTAACGTCTTCACCACTCGACGAGTATGCTTGTTCGTCTGCAATCGAATCGTCATCCATATGAAGTTCTTCAGGAATTGGTGAGATCGACGGCTTAATTGTGGTGTCGGTCATCGTTTAAGCTGTATATTCTGCTGAAGTAGCCTTCTTTGAAGAGCTGGGGGCATCGGTGCCTATAGACTGACCACCCTGAGTGTGGGATAGAGGTGGGGGAGATGGTGGTGATTAAGACAACACAGAAGTACCAGAGGCTCCTGAAGTTCCAAAGGGACCTGCTGGTGGTGGTGGAGGATGAGGTGGAGAGCCAGATGGTGTTTTAGGTGAGCCCTGTCTCTTTTTCTTATTTTCCTTGCTTCAGCCAAGTTAGACAGGAGCTGGTCTCTGTTATCTCGGGCCATAGACTTTTCCAGAGCCTCGTACAGCGTTATGTGATCTTTATGAGTTTGGTAGGATTTGGATTCCCATATTCGGTTGTGAAGATTTCTCTTCATTCAGCTTCTGGCAGGTGCTCTGAAGGTTTCCTAAGTGGGCGTGATAGCACCTAGTCTCATCAGCTCCATGAGGACTATTTCATCCACAGCTTTGCTCACTTGATTGGGAATGTCTTGATTCTCTACCTGTACTGTCTGACCCATGTTTGTCTAATCTTTCCTCAAGGCTTGGTTCGGCATCCACAAAATCTTGTGATTATGTTGTTTCGAGTTCTCCTAGTGGTTGGTAAGATTGCTCTGAGGAACTTGTTTGGCTGAGGTGGTAGAGGAATGGTTGTCAGAATTGTTGTCGTTGTTGTTGTTACAGTTGCGGCTGTGGTGGTTGGAAAAGTCCGATGCACAGTGGGAGAATCGGGTACAGACACAAGATCAATCACCGGTGAAGTCATATGAGGGATAACAGAGGTGTCTTAATGGATTGTGATGGACACCATTGATTCAGCTTTTGTATTTGCTGTTGTCTTCTCATTGTTTACTTCTGAGGGTTTATCATTGAATAATTGATCGCCAAAGCTGAAGTCTTTGGCTAGGTGTTATAGAGAATACAACGTCCCTGTAGAGCTGGCAGGCTCCTCGGGAATCACCGAATCGTCAACTGTCAGCTTAAGATTCTCCTGAATGTTAGGGTATGCAGTGGCGGTGAACTCTTCATCCATTTGTCTCGGTTGTGGTTAACTTGTAGCGTCAGTGGCCTCAGCATCTGTGTGTTCAAGATTTGGTCTAGCATGAACACCAGGAGTTGATAGAGTTTGAGACACTGTATCATTACCAGGGTTTGGTCCAGCCTGGCCTTCGTCTGGAGCACCACTTTTGACTACGGGAGGCACTTCCTCATCTGATTCCGTGTCACTTTCAGTCAAGCCCAGTTCAGCATACAGCGACAATGATTCGTCATGACCTGAGGGTTCAGTTACTGCTGAAGTACGTCTTTAAAAGATGTATTGTTCAGTTGGGCTCTTTTTCTTTGGAGTTTGAAGATTGAATAGAACCCGAGCAGCTTGCTCATCACCGACTTTCTCCTTTCCTTTTCCCTCTACCTCTGGAAGTGGTTGATACTTTCCAGTATCAGTTTTCCTGAACACCACAGGTGGGAGAGGACCCCGATGTGCACCGTGAGCATCCTTCAGACTTTCTTTAAGAGCCCTTTGTGTATCCGCTTCTAAGTCACCAAACCCAGGTTCAGTCAACGGAATACCCTCATCAACAACCTCATCGACCAGCTGCTGAGATCTCTAAAGAGTTCGCTTCTTTGTTGTTGCTTTAGGTGCTACGGGTTTAGTTTGCTTGGTTATCTTGGGTTTGGTTGATTTTGCGGGTTTTGGTGCAGGAGAATCAGGATCACTAACTTCTTCACCAGCAAGATATCTGTGATGCTTGGCTACTTTCTTCAGATAAGCATTGTAGTAATCTGCTCCTCGAACACTTCCCTTTTGGTTCCTTTGGCACTGAATTTGAGATATCCCAGAATTGGTTCTTCAGTCGGCAAATGAAGGGGAGACTCAGGTCTTAGATGGAACTTGTGCTTGCGTTGTAGGTGAAAGATAA
>BQNB010200508.1:0-10983 GCA_026074375.1 Tanacetum coccineum
ATGGCAAATTGTCATCCAAAAGAATACTACAAAACATTCAAAAATCCAAACAAATATTACTCGCATCATCCTCATCATAACACTAGCTAAGGTTATAATTGGTTTGCTTCTGTACAGTGATATACTATACTGGTCTTTTTAAGGAAAACATAAAAGATCAAGCCCTGTTATTTTCATCATTGATAATTCTAGAAAAGATAAACATCATACAAATGGCAATATCATAGACAATAAAGAATTGATGATTGTATTTTACTCACCTGATGATTGTATGTCGACTACATAATGGGTTTACAAGTTCTCGAGGGTTTGACAAGATGATTTTAATCACGTAGGTTTATTAAAATAAAAGGCTTTTAGTTAATGGGCCATAGGAAACGTGGGTTTTTGGGCCAGAAACGTTTTCCAAGACGTTTCCCATATAAGGATCCGCGTACCACAAGTTTAGAAACGTTTCCCCTTTTCTTGGGGACGTTTCCCCGGCGTTTCCCCTCGTTTCCTCGTTTCCCCGCGTTTCGGAAACGTCATACGGCATCTCGGCGGAGTTTCCGTGCATCCTAGGTTCTAGTATGGCAGCTTATTTAGGTTTCGTTTGTTTTTTTAGAGGTTTACCTCTTCATCTACAAATCATGTCTGCAGAAGAAGAGGTACATCTAAAGTCTTCATCTGCATGAAAAAGACTCTTTGTTTTTGTTCTAATTAAGTACTTCTTTCATTTTTGTTTCTTTATCTTTTTACTAGTGTTTTTTACGTTTTCGTCTGTTTTTTACGTTTTGGTCAGTTATTTTACGTTTTCGTCAGTATTGTTACGTTTTCGTCTTTTCGTCTATTTATTAACGTTTTCGTCAGTTATTTTACGTTTTTGTCAGTTTTATTTTACGTTTTCTTTAGTTTTTTTACGTTTACGTCAGTTTTATTACGATTGCGTCAGTTTTTTACATTTTCGTCTGTTTTTTTACTTTTTCGTCAGTTATTTTACGTTTTCGTTTGTTTTTTTACGTTCTCGCTATTTTTTTACATTTTCGTCAGTTTTTTTACGTTTCGTCAGTTTTTTTACGTTTCGTCAGTTTTTTTACGTTTTCGTCAGTATTTTTACGTTTTCGTCAGTTTTTTACGTTTTCGTCAGTTATTTTACGTTTTTGTCAGTTTTATTTTAAGTTTTCTCTAGTTTTTTTACGTTTACGTCAGTTTTTTTTACGATTGCGTCAGTTTTTCTACGTTTGCGTCAGTTTTTTACATTTTCGTCTGTTTTTTACGTTCTCGTTATGTTTTTACATTTTAATCAGTTTTTTTACGTTTTCGTCAGTATTTTTACGTTTTCGTCAGTTTTTTATGTTTACGTCAGTTTTTTTACGTTTGCGTCGGTTTTTTACGTTTTCGTCAATTTTTTTACGTTTTCGTTAGTATTTTTACGTTTTCCTCAGTTTTTTACGTTTGCGTCAGTTTTTTACGTTTTCGTCAGTTATTTACGTTTTCGTCAGTTATTTTACGTTTTCGTCAGTTATTTTACGTTTTCGTCAGTTTTTATACGCTTTGTTAGTTTTTTACGTTTTCGTCATTTTTTTTACGTTTTCGCCAGTTATTTTACGTTTTCGTCTTTTTTTACGTTTTCGACTGTTTTTTACGGACGAAAACTTGAAATAACGGAGGAAAACGTAAAAAACGTGCGAAAACGTAAAAAATAGAGGAAAACGTAAAAAGACAGACGCAAACGTAAAAAGACGGACGCAAACGTAAAAAGAATGGCGAAAACGTAGAAAAACAAACGAAAACATAAAAAAACGGACGACGACGTAAAAACAGGCAAAAACGTTAAAAAACAAACGAAAAAGTAAAATAACGGACGAAAACGTAAAAAAACCAGACGAAAACGTAAAATAACTGACAGATGTAAAAATACAGACAAAAACGTAAAAAAGCAGACGAGAACGTAAAAAAACAGACGAAACGTAAAAAACGGACGAAATGTAAAAAAAGACAAAAACGTAAAAAACATAAAAAAACCTGACGAAAACGTAAAAAAACAGACGATAACGTAAAAAAACTAATGAAAACGGACGAAAACGTAAAAAAACTGACGAAGACATAAAATAATTGACGAAAACATAAAAAAACACACGAAAACGTAAAAAAACTGACGAAAACGTAATATAACTGACGAAAACTTAAAAAACTGACGAAAACGTAAAAATACACACGAAAACGTAAAATAACAGACGAAAACGTAAAAAAAAATGACAAAAACGTAAAATAACTGATGAAAGCGTAAAAAAATATTATATATCGTAGAAAAACGTAAAATCGTAGAAAACGGATTAAAATGGATGAAAACGTACAAAAAGGAATAAAGACGGTTGAAAACGTATAAACCCAGAAAAAGTATGAATTATCTAATTATTGTTGAAAGAAGCGAGAAGAAGAGGTAAGAAGTGAAATATTTTGTCTGAATTTTTGAAGAGGTTAGAAGTGATTTTTACCACTTATCTCTGCAAAAAAACAAACAAAAAACGTCTGAGAGACTGCAGACATAAGTGGTGAAAAGAGGTTAGAAGAGGTTATTTGGAAAAAACAAACAAAGCCTTAGACTTTGTTTCAATCATATCTTTGATGTTGTCTTATTAATTACAATAACATTGCTTTCGTATATGACTTCTGTTTTCTTGCTTAACATGTCTATACATACTCAAGATCACAATTACATAGCACATAAATGTAATCATACTTATATATGCACAGGTTCTTATGTATCTTCATCGTTGCTATGTTTGTCAAGTCTTGCTGAGGCTAGTGATATTAATGAAGAAATGAAAATGTTCTCAGGTTACCTAATGCTCCATGTGTTCTTGAAAGAGCTTTGGTTTGACTTGTCAGTTTATGAGGGAAGCTTGATGACTTGAGCTTCCAAAAGGTGCTACAAAAGTATAGTCTTGCTGAGGCTAGTGATATAGACATCAGTTGTGAATTTCAAGTGAATAGATGTGCCCTCAAAAGTCAAAAGCTTTTTTTTTCTCTCAGGGCATTGTTGGGGTTAATGTGTTAGACTTTAGAGGGTATGATGACATTGATGGGGTTAGAGGGTATGATGGCATTGTTGAGGTTGTACGATCCTATGACGATTTAGGTTACATTGACAATTGCAAATGTTTGACTAGACAGTTTTATGAGTTTTTTGACTACCAGTTATGTGGCCATTCACTTATGACGCAATATGTGAGAATCCTGTATACTAAAGGAAATATGTAATTTGTTGTTGATGATGGGATGATCCAAATGACATGCAAATGGGAGAAGAATTTCAAGATATGTATTTGAATTTGATCTACAATCACCAGTTAAATGGATTGTATCACATTGACGTCGTATGATCTTAGTCACGAGAAACTCTATTATTATCAAGGTCATTTTTATCAAATTTAAATGGACACAATTGAAAACAGTTATAGAAGCTTGACAATGGTATTGAGAAATGTCACTGGTCTGGCATATGGCATCAGATGAATAATCCTCATATTTTTTAAGAAATGTTATGTGAACTTTTTAAGCTTTTGAGAAAAAGCTTGGCCATGGCATTGAGATATATTAAAGGTTCCAATAAATTGAAGATCTTGGTGTTAAGTTTGTAAATAAAATGGCATCTCAATCTTGAAATGTGAAGAGTAATAGATTTGACCTCAAAAGTCAAAAGAGATTCTCTTTTTCTTATCATGACATTGTGGTGGTAAGGTGACATATGATTCTAGAACTATGTAGGTTAGTGCAATGTTTTACTAGACTATTATTTATGAGTTTGTTCGACTATCAATTAAATGGCCTTCCACTTATGGCAAGGTATGAGATTATATATGCAGTATGTCGTTGATGATCATGATCCAAAAGACGTGCAAATGAGATAAGAACTTCAAGATCTGTCTTGAACTGATTGGTGTTGTGTCACTTCTGCGTTCTGCATTATAAGTTGTATACGATCTTGGTCGAGAAGTTTTTTATATTACAGTATGTACTTTTCCCTCAAGGTTGTACCCATGCCATTGAAACCAGCTGTAATGTTATCCAACTTACATTATATGTAACTTAAACTGGAAAAGATGCTACGTATTAGTTAGAGGACTGTATCAAAATTCTGTTTCTTGATATGTATTGTACATGTTAAACTAAACGCTGCAATCATTTTTATTTCTTCATGTGTACTCAATTTTTCGTTATTTTCATTAGTTGTGATCAAATCTATTTGTTCCCCTTAGTTTTAACCTAGTGTGTGTAAAGGTTCTATTCGGATGTTCAGACTCTTTTTCTGTTTAAGTTCACATCACAAATGATATTTGTTTTATTTTAACAAAGATATATTTATTTGCCAAAATAGTAAATAAAATTAGTTTAAACAATATTTAAAATAAATAAATGAGTAACAACAATTTTAATATCTTTTTTATATAATAAAGCATAACGCTTTTTGATATAGGATTTTTGGAACTTCCCTTATTAGGATTTTTGGAGCTTCCCTTATTAGGCAATGACCGAATTATTATTATTTTTTTATTTTAAAGTATGTAGAAAAATAACAAGGTGTAAGTATTACTTGATTTGTTAAATAGATCTATTCACAACATTCACGCTCACACAAAGTAAGAAGGATCAAAGTAAGATTAACATTCAATTACCACAAACTCAATTAGTCATTTAGATTTTAATTCATGATTATCAACAATGAATTTGATCACTAATTATCTTGATGCAAACAAGCTAAGTGCTTTGCATCTTAAGTAAAACATATCCCATAACGAGAAAAGATGCGTTTACGCAAAGTGACATTTGACTTAGTTTGATCAATAAGGGAGTAAAACCCGTTACATGATTAGGAACAATGTAAATCTGGATTAAGGTCAAATGAATACTTTCGTTTGATGGTATGTTGAAAGTATATTCATATTAGGTTTAGAAAGAAGTTTTAGCCTTGGCTAGAAGCAATTGATAAAAGAATTGAGTTGGTGTTTTATTGAAAAAGGAGAGGATTTGTTTTTGTCCATTTCTAAGTCTAAACCTCATTTGGAGTGTTCCTAAATGCTCAAGTATCATGTGGATACCTTTATTGAAGTTTCCACATGTGTCGAGTAAGAGAAAAGCCGACAAAACAAAATCCGAAAAACCGGGACAGCCCCTGGAGCGCTACCCCACGCGCTGACACGTCATTGACGCGCCAGGAACATAAACCCGGTTTTCTAGACTTTAGCTATCGTTTGTTATTTTAAGTGTTGTAAACGTTTATTTGTCATCATCAAAACATAAAGGAGATCTTAGTCAATGTTGCATTAACACATTGTATCACTCACAATGTCTTAGGAAGTAAACGAGATCATTGAAATGAATGAGCATGCATAACAGTTTAGTGATTTAGTGCGAGGAAAATGTTTGCCATAAGATGGTTATAGTCTAGGCCTACTAATGCAACCTAGTTCTCTATAACCGAGGCTTTGATACCAATATATCACACCCCCAAAATATTGCAGCAAAAAGGTAACCGGGGGCGTAATGTTCATAGCAAAAAGTCACGAGTTATATTGAACAGCCTCTATATGTGTCGTTTTGAAAATACACATTAGATTAAATAAATGAGGTTTAATAAAGACATGTTTTGATACAACACAAATAAAAGAAGTTTCAAGTTTACATTGAACGTTAAAGTAATGCATAAAATCTTAATGATGAGGTGACCGCAAAAGACTCAAGTGAAATGCTCCAAGTATATGCAAGATAATGCAATTTAGGACCCGGGAATACATGCTAAAGCATCAAGATAAAGTTGGTGAGATCATATGTTTAAACAAGTATAAGTGTGGACCACAAGGTTTTCGAGTGTGTGCGACTATTATAACAAATACAATATCGCACAAAAAGTATTACTATTGCACTAAGCTCATGACACCGAAGCCTTAAGTATACGTTGTTACAAGTTGTTGCCCCGGTAGGTGCTTTGCCAAACACCTAAAGTTCCTCAAATGAAATGCGTCGGTTTGACCATTACAGTCGGTCAAGTGAGAGCTACCAACACCCAAACGGGGAAGTTCAATCTCAAATAGATCTATTCACAACATTCGCGCTCACACAAAGTAATTAACGGTTCATGATAGTAGGGACTTCATGAAAATAGGATAACTTAGGCAATACGTAAAAGTTTTAAGTACTTGTGTCCGTAAGTAAAAGCAAGCAATGTATTCTCACCCCAAGTATTTCAAAACAAGTAAAAAGTGGGGCTATGAAACTCACCTTATTAAAATGATACAATCGGGAAACAGACGCAAGTTCAATGAAACGTGAGTCCAAACTGCGACCTAATTAAATAAGACGCTTTAGGTTTACAATATGATAGGAACTACATGCATATGAGTTTTGTAAAGTTTTATCACTCTTATATACTTGTGTATAAGGTTTTCTAAGTCCAACTATGATATAAAAACAAGTTTTCCAAAAGTTTATAAATGGAAAGTTTAAAACAATTTCTGAAATAAAGTGTTCACCCGAATTCTCGGGGCCATAACTCATTCGTTTCTTAATGAAATTAGTCCATTATAAAGCCTAAACTATAGGTTTTTTTAGTTATCTTTTCAAAAATGTAATCCATTCATTCTAGTTCAAAGTTTAAAGATTCTAAAAGTGCAACACGCATACAGATGTCAAAGCTATTAGTTTCCAGAAAACTTTACCCAACTTCTTTTAGTCATAAATCCATCAATACTTAACCTTTGTGTGTGATTCAAGTTTATGAGTTTATATCTATGTCTTAGCTACAAAAGTTAAAACTACTATCATTTCTAGTTCAAAGCCTAAAGTGCTAAAAAAACGCGACCAAAGAGTCGAACTCAGAACTGTACCAACAGTTTTGCAAAAATCATTTGAAAATGCTAAAAAGTCCCATGATTTATAAATTTATACAAGAACATACCTAAGACATTATATTAAAAGTAAGTGGAAAGAAATTTAACAAAAGCTTTTTTTTAAGTGGTTAAAATGTGCACACACGTCATTGACTTAAAGTTTCTACCAGTTTTAGGGTTTTTAACAACAAGCTTTAAATCAAGTTTTTACACAACAAGAATATAATGGTGATATAAAATCATGCATGAAATGTTTATAATGAATTAAAATATGTATAATGAGAAGATTACAAAGATTGGTGATGATTGGCTGATCAATAAGTGCTCAAAACTACCTAAGAACACTAGAAAACCCAAATTTCAACTTCTAAACCCTAGCTTTTCTTATAACCCTTAAACCAAAACTTGAAACTCTTGTTGGGACCTTGTGGATAACGAAATTAGGAGAGGAAAAAGGAGAGTTTGTGTGTTTAAATGAGTGGTAAAAGAACTACCAAAGGCTTCCTTATATAGTGTATTTTGGGCATGGTCAAAAGAGGCTTTCATGGAATCTACTAATGTAACACCAAATGAAGATGGAGTAAGCATGAGGAGGGGAAAAGATACCCCTCGCGGTCCGGTCACAAGCAAGAGGGGGAGGTAGAGGCTCAAGATGAAATGACTTAGCTTGTATTAGAGTGTTGGTTTGTGTTAAACATGGTTTAGGAAAGGTGGAGGTTACAAGGTGGAAAGAAGGTGTTGGAGTTACCTCTTTGGAATGAGGCTGATTTTTGGTGACTAAAGGAGGGGGAAAATGGTTTTTGAAAGTATATAATACTTGTAGAAGTATTATCTTAAAGTTGGTGAGGGTATTAGGTAAATTGTGCATGCATGCATGTAATATAATGCAAGTTTAAGAGACTTACGTAAAATTTGTAAAACCGTATGCAAATGATTTGTAACATGCTCATGAGAATGATAATGTACTAGTTAAACGTAGAATAAACTTAGTCTAGTGGCGGAAAACGTCCAACGTGGTTCTCATTATACGCAGGATAACGTAACGGTTATACGTCAAGTCTAAAATTTGCTTGTTTATGTTTGAAATAAAACGTTTAAGTTTATAAGTAAATGTTAATCCAAACTTTTCGGTTGTCACACCAATGATCTCATAACATCTTTCAATAGTGTGTTCAATTAAACCATAATTCTTACATAAACAGATCAGGATTAGGACCCCTATTACCATTATTATTGTGTCTTTCTAAATCATTTGGCTTAAAATTGTTAGACTTAGCCATAAACACAACAGGTTACACCTTACTACCAGACAAAGAACCAGGATGAAGTCCCCTATAAGACTCCTTCATAGACACAATATTAAAAGCATCCTTAACATCAAGCTATGGGTCCCTAGACAAGATATTACTCCTAATATGTTGATAAACATCATTAAGTCCCATTAAAATGCATAAGCCTGATTAGTTGATTATGTTTTGACACACCCTCATGGGCAACACAAGTATAAGCAGGTAAAAGAGTTAAAACATCAAACTCTCTCACAAAGAATTCAATTTATGATAGTAATCAGGAACAGACAAATCACCCTGTTTCATAAAATTGATTTTATAAATTACATTAAAAATAACAGACTCATCCATTTTATCATAAGTTTCTTCTAATTATGCCCAAACATCATAAGCAATTTCAAAATACACTTGTCTTATATATAATTTAGGAGACAAAGAACCAAGAATCCAACCAAGAACGATAGCATTACATCTCTCCCATTACTGAGACAAAACAGGACTAGTAACATACCTAACACAAGTACCGTCAACAAAACCCATCTTATTTTTACATTTTAAAGGAATATTCATAGCAATGGACCACATTTTGTAATTATCAGTACTAGTAAGTTTAAAATTCACAATGGGTGCATTAGAATTATCATTAACTTGTAAAAACAAAGGATTACCAACATCAAGACCATTAATCAATACTTTAGCCATAATGAACAAACAAATAAAAACAGATAAGCAAGAACAAACAATAACCGACCAACAATATCAAAACAGAAACACTGAGAAAGAAACAGCTAACTAGTCACTTTATAGTTCCTAGTATTCCTGGCCACTAAAGTGGTAGGTCAATGGCAAAAAAATAACTAGAACAACTAAATAACAGAGTACCACCTTAACACCATAATTACAAATAAACCACCAATACCAAACCACAAAAACTTCTCAATAGTGACCCAACCTATTGTAACACCCCCATTTTTAACATATAGCAGCGGAAGCTAATCTGGGGTATTAATTCATGGATCAACACATAATCATAGAAAATGACTCGTAAAGAGACGTTTTGGAAAATTTAGTTATCATTCAATAAATCAGAGTTTTACAAATGGAGACAGGTCTTAAAATCTAGAAACATAAAGTTTGAATGATAACAATTTAGCCATCTTCAAGTCTGTGTCACTCCGTGCCATAGGTTGCTCAATTACCCGAGATAAACATGCTAAAAAGGGTCAACACAAAGGTTGAGTGAAATTCATAGGCTTTCAGTTATAATAGTTGAGTACAAGTTCAATAGTGGGTTACGTTGTTATACACCCATAAGTGTAATAATTGCAATGAGTACAATTATTATAGAAAACATTATTATTGCCCTAAGCTCATGAATCACATATTTAAACTTAATAGAACCTGGAGCCTCTATCCGAAGACATATGTTGGGAATTATATTTTGAGTTGATAAGACAAAACACGAATGAAACAAGATGGAAACATGAAGGACCAAAGTTGTAGTCAAAGAATACTACAAAAGATAAGAATTAAAAGATTTGGTCAAAGATAATTAATTTCATCATTATTATCATTATTAGTTTCCATGTAAACCTTGACTCCTTATACTATAAAAGGAGGTCTAAGGTATGTACTTTAGGCATCCATCATAGTTAGATCTCTCCCAATGAGAGTCTAATAGTTAGTTTATGTAATAGTTAGTAGTTAGTTTATAGACGTGTTATAGTCGTCTATATGTATTAGTAGCCTCAAGGATCATAGGATCCATGTTACAGTTAGGTAACGTACTAATAATATTGAGGCATGAACGTTCGGTTAAAACCTTGTTTAATAACTTATTGTTCTTTAATTTCCGCTGCGTATATAAGTTATTTGTAAAACATATCCTAGATGGGCTAAACGATCTTATCACTCGATGTTCTTAGTAAGTAAGTCTAGATCGATTTGCAAAAGATAATTAAATTCTTTTAAGGTCTTGCACATAGGTGTCTCAAAATCAAATATATTAGTGTCGATCCTAAAGACTTCAGCAACTTTATCTTCATTATCATAAAATTCTTCATCCGTGAGCTCAACTTCATCATCTCCTCTAATCCAGTAAATCCATAACTCTTTCTTTGTATAATGATCCATCGTCTTGTAGTTAAAATTTTTGACCCCAACCATTCAGTAAATGCAACATCAGATGGATCATATCCATATCATCATCAACTTCATGCGACATTCGTTGCTCCGAATCATCATCCTTGTTTGAGTCACATAGGATGTTAGCAACTTTAACTTCATATGTGAATAAATCATCATCTATTCTGCTTAATCGATTGAATTCATTGTTGAAAACTTCAAATGATGTATCATAAGTGAGTGAAACATATTTGACCTTAAGTTTCTTAAACTCTCCTTTGATTACCTTTGTCATTCTTAACTGAAATATAACCAGAAAATCATCAGTAGAACCAGTAGGAAAAAGGTGTTAAAAAAATTTGAGCTTTAAGTTCGAGAGTGGCAAAGAAATTTATTAGATGACCGATACGCCGTATCCAATGGAAGTGAATACGCCATATTAATATTTTGAATGAATACGCTGTATTGGATAGAAAGTTGGATACGCCGTATCTAATGGTAGTGGATACGCCGTATCCAGTTATCGACCAGAACAGTGTATTAGCAAAACAATTAAATACGCAAATAATTAAACACACAAATATACAAGCAAACAATCAACCTAACAAATATACAAAACATACAGAATATACAAGAATATACACTAATCTAATTAACACTACTCCTAAGGGTTAGATCTAATCTAATGCTAAAAACCAAAA
>BQNB010200511.1:0-10982 GCA_026074375.1 Tanacetum coccineum
TTACCCACTTACCGCTTAATGGCAATCTATACACTAGTAGTCTACTTGTCCAACTATCCAATGGAATCAGAACGTTATTGATAAGTGTAGAATACCCATATCCATTAATACCTAAAATAACCCAATTAAACCTAAAAACAGACCAAAAATGGCAAAAATATGCTTGTATTTGTGTTTTGTATGTGCAGGTACGGATATATCAAAAATCACATGAAAACCGTCAAAAACAAGCAAGCACGGACACGAGAATCAGAAGAGTACAAAAAGAAGCCAAAGAATCAAAGCCGAAGCCAGAAAAGTCAAACCTCAGTCAAATCATGGTCAACAAAAGTCAACAAAGCCCAAAAGCCCATCCATTAAGCCCAAATCCTAGCCCACTTTCCTTTTATATAAACTCCAGGGACCAAACTTGCACTTTCCCAAACATATTTATAACTAGAAAAAGAAGAAAGAAATGAAAGGGACTGAAAGTGTCAAAAGGCCAAAGTTCAAACCGCTTTTACCCCATTCAGTTATAACTTGGCGCCAAGATACTTTTACTGTTCATCTTTCGTCTCTAACTCTACTCAGGGTAAATCAAGGGGCAAATGGTAATCAAAGGGTGCATTAGTCAATTCAAGAGCTCCCTATCAAGAATGTAAGGACAAATTAGTCTAATCAAGGGGATACTTAACCTATCTCATGATCACCTCACACGTCATCAATGGAAGAAGCACAAGAGGTATAGGTTTTTGTGCTAAAACATTCAGTAAAGAAGCACAAGTGAGCCTCAAACGGATTGCCACGCTGGCAATCCGTGTGAGGTCACTTAGTGATCCAACGGCCAAAAAAACAAAGGCCCAATGATTGATTGATTTGATGGTGGATGATTGATGAAGGCAAGGGGCTAGAAGGTTCTTTGTAGAGCTATAAATAGCCCTCAGCTCTTCACACACGAGAGCAAATGTTTTTTCTTTTCTATTTTTCTTAGCTTAGTGTAAATTTTAGAAGCTTATTGTGATTTTGATCAAATTGTAATCTCTTTTAAGTAATGTAATTCAGTTTTTTAATTAATGAAATTTAGTTTAATTTGTCATAAGTTTTTACTTTTAACTTTTAAACTCTCTCAATAAGCTAATCTGTCTATAATCTAATAAGCTCATAATAAGCTCTCAAGAGTCTCTAAGCTTTTGATTTAAGCTTAACTAGCCTTAATATTACCTTAATAATTAAATCAGTTTAAAAATATATACAATACCTTTACATTGGATTGGAAAGCTTATGGAAGGGGGATCTACAATGGAAGGATCCCCAAGGACTTTACCCTAGCTTATTTAATAAGCTAGGGAGCTTGTAGCTGCTCTTAATTGAGATCTCTTGTTTAGCTAGAGGAGTTTGTAAGTTTCTCTTTTATTTCCTTTTATTTTAGCTTTAAATAGTGATCTCATTGCTTTCTATATTTAGATCTGCTTATTTGCTTATCAAGTTTGCGTATATGATTGCTTATTTGTGTTTAATTTAGCTAATTAGTCACAATTGTTCATCATTTGTGTTTAGTTTAGCTTAATAATCTTAGATGTTCATCTGTTTTTGCTTTTGATAGTTTAGATCTTTGTTTTTAATATATTTGTCATAAAAGCTTTAAAAAACCAAAAATATTAGTTAATAGTCTTAGTTCATAGATTCTAGCTTAATTAGTTGTTAAATTGTGTTTAAAAGGTTTAATATAAGCTAGTTAATATCTGGTTTTAAGGTTTTAATAGTTAGAATTAATCAATCTTAGTTTAATCATTCCTGTCAAAGTCTATAAGGGGTGTTTGGCACAAGCTTGTTTGACCAGCAAATGTCAAACTAATTTGATCAAATTACTTGAGTCACTTGTGTTTACCTTTAAGACAATTAGGAAAAGAGTTTTTATAAGTTAGATTTGGAAAATGAAAAAGTTAGAGATTATATTCTTTGTTTATGCACCAGGGCACTTTATCTCTTAAATTTTGATTGTGAATACTTGAACCAAGCCATTTAAGGCTTGGTTATCTCTTGATTTGTGTTAGTGCACTCTATTTGAGTGTGTATAAGTGCAGGATTTCCCTTAGGAAACCTGCACTAATAGGTTTGCACTTGTGCAAAGTGCATCAGCAGTACTAAGTTAGTTAGTACTGCTGATACTTAAGCCCTAAATTAAGCTAGCAAAGCTAGGGTTTAATAGCTCTTCTTTTAGAATTTTCTAGTCTAGGTATAGCTCACTATAGATTAGGACTTAAATTTCATTTTCTAGCTTATTTACATAGCTTAATGTTGCTGTCAAAAGTCACAAAAACCATCAAAAGCCAAAAACAGTAGGTTAGTAATTTAGCTTATTAATTTTTGAATCTTAGCTTAAGGTGGTAGAATTTATAGCTTATATAGATAGATTATAAGTAGTTTAATAAGTCCTTAAAAGTTTTAGAGTCCAGTTTAGCTTTTTAAGTTTTTTAGCTCATTTGAATTTTGTGCTAATTTGCTTATGTCCTGAGTTTGTCTAATTCATGCTTATTTTCAGTAGCTTAAAAGTACTTTAAGCTCTAATTTCTTTTCATTTTTAGATTAAGCTACTTATAAGCTTCTTAGAACACTTTTCCTTTTTAGTTTTAAGCTTAAATTGAGCTTGTTACAAGCTTTTAAGTGAGAATAAGCCCAAAAGCCCACTCACTGTGACAGCAGCTTATATAAGCTGTTTTAGAGCTTATTATTTAGTTTTAGCTTATGTCCCGTTTGTTAAAGTAGCTTATTTTAGTGTCCTTATTAAGTTCTAGTATTTAGTTTTTCAAAAAAAGTTAAAAAAAAGTGCAAAAAGGGGTTGCCACCACACTCGAACCCACGACCTCTCAGTTATAGTACCAACGTGTTAACCAGTTTGCTACATTAGCTCATCCATTCACATAACACACAATCAAATACTAGTACACATTTTCATTTCCTTTTTCTATAAAAAGCCGTAGCTTAATAAGCTCAATTTAGGGCTTATTCGTTAAGCATTTTGGTTTTTCTTATTTTTCTTATAATCCTGCTAGTATATAGGACTTTTCCTGAATTTTTCAGATTTTTCTAGCTTTTATTTTATTTTTAATCATTTTTCGAAAGTTAAAATCTTATAAAATCAATAAAAAATAGAAAAAAGTTTCAGAAAAATACAAAAAAATAGTTTTTAGTTTTATAAAAAATAGCTTTAGGTTTACATCCAGAAAAATCATTTTTACACTTTTTAGATCTTAAATTTTATTTTTGAGCTTTTATTTTAAATTTTAAAAATAGGATTTTAATAATAAAAATAGTTAAAAATAGTTTTCTTTGCTTTTATAATATTTTAGACTTTTCTAAGCTTAAAAATCATTTTTCCAAATTTTTAGAACTTAATTTGCTATTTTTTAAGATTTAATTAGATTTAATTAGTTTTTAATTCATAATAAATTCAAAAATAATCAAAAAAAATGTTTTTCTTTTTCCTAAAATTTTATTTTGTCCTATCTTAGGTTTAGAAATTTAGTTTGCATTTTTAGGGTTTAATTTTAGTAGGCTTGCTTATTTGTCGCGTTTTATTTGTTTTCCGTATTTGTTTAAATTGCTTAAATTGCCTTTTTAATTGTTGTTTTTTTTATTTAGTAGATATAGATTATCAAAAAAAATATCTTTGCTTTATTCAAATCAGAATCCAAGCTTAAATGAGGTTTCAATTTCACTAGTCGTTGGGATAAACGACCCGGGTGATCATACTTATCCGGTAACATACGTATATTATATATTTTATATATTATCTTTGTAAGTTTTGACTTTTTACCTTGGTTAAAGGTGAATAGTTGGAATTTACCTAAGTAGTATTATTATTATATATTTTATAGGTACGTAAAACTGTAATCAGTTTTTGGCGCCGCTGCCGGGGACTAGTGTTTAAGATTCCTTCGTTTTGTGTTTGTTGATTTGGTTTGAAGATCCTTTCAACCTTGAAAGTTTCATTCTTGTTTTATAATTCAAAAATCCAAAAAATCATAAAATATAAAAAGTAAAAAATATTTTTCCTTTTCTTTTTAGTATAAGTAAAAAATTTAAAAAAAATCAAAAATATTTGTTGAAAAAAAACAAGAATGAAGAGGATGAGCAAGCGACAAAGAGAACTACCTACATCCACTAGAAGGCGTTCAAAAAGACACATTCAGGAGGTTGTGTCGGCGGCTGATAATGGAGAGGTTGTGAAAAAAACCCAACACCTAGATTCGTATTAGGTATATGTCTTTTAATATATAAAATGTTTACTAATTTTTAGTTTGTTGACACTATTGACGGATTGTTTAGGATGTTACAAAACCACACGCTTCGAAGAGAAACAAGAAGGGAAGTCTATTACCAGACTACCTGCCTGTTATTAGAAAGGATGCGAAGGAAATCCAACTTGCGTGTTGGGAATAGGTATATGTTTTATATTTTATAACATGTTAATTTGTTTTTAGTTCATTTACATCATCTAGTTCTTTTCCAAAATCTTACAAGAGATTCCAATGCGCCAAAGACAGGAATACACATCCTCAAAGAAGTTTTAGATTATTTAAATCAAGCCGAGAAGCTACAACATTGGTTTCCTTGGGGGAATGGCTTGAAAGTCGATGAAAAGTTTTGGGGCAAAGTTTAGTGGCCAGAGATGACTACTAGCAAAGGTTTCACTAATTTCTTGGTAAGTAGTTGTTATTTATTTTGGATCGCTAATCATAACTTTTGTTTAAAAGGTTTGCGAGTGCATCATTTTCCCAGGTTTCGCTAATCACAAATTTTGTTCCAAACCACCAAGGTGATAGATAAAGAAATATAACAACCACGCTGAAAATGTCTTATAGTAATTGTTACACGTGTGTTAATCTTGTGTGTAATTAATATAACCTTGGGCGAAACATGTACAAAAATTAAAAAAATGCTACCTTATGTTTTATCAGGTACTCGAGCTATGGGTCCAGTTGATGTGGTGTTTCAGGCCGAAGCATGCCAAATGAGCTATGTCCTCTCCATATTACTGCAATCATCCAAATCCGAATAACCTTAGGGACTGGATATTCAACGATATCACGTACCTCGTGGGGTGGGCCGACATGGAAACGATGCGTATTCAAAACTAAATTATTATTGTTCACTTACTTTTCGCAGATCATAATTATTTTGAGTTTTTGACATCCTACTTTATTGTAGGTTTTTCGTAACATATATTTTTCATTTAATGTAGGTTTATATTCATGTAAACATACCAAATGTCCACTGGTTCCTTGCTGTGTTTAAAATTATGATGAGTGTCATCAACTTTTATGATAGACTCAGCCATAAAAAATGTTGGGACACAAAAGAGCGTCCTTGGCGGATTGAATTACGGCAAATGATAAGGAAAAAATTGCATAAGGGTATGTCAAAGCATGGTGTCTTCAAGAAAAAGAACATAGATCCCAAGGGCTATCAATCACCTTCACTTATCCACTAAATGGACCAAAATAGGGTGGTGTATATGATGATTGTGGTGTTTGGTTGTACATTATGCTCTACAGGCTTGCTTATGGTTTAAGCATGGATTCTCCATATCCAATTCACACAACTTTGTCCTACAAAGAACACATGACAAGGTATTTTTAGAAATACAAGATCTCGTGTTGATGGATGGTGGATGTGGCTTTGTCCTTCAGAGAACACATGTGTATTTTGAACATTTCTTGTATGCCGTTAAGGAACATAAAACTTGTTTATTTTTGTTGTCCATTAGTTATTAGATTATGTATGTCGTTAATTTCTTGTATGCCGTTAGGAACATTAAACATGTTTATTTTTAGGTCACTCGTTTTGGGTCAACATGTTTGTTGTTTCCATGCTTCTAGTTGGATTCAGGCATGGGGCAATCTGGTATGGACTGCCGTATTTGATGTACTCCTACCGGACCCTATGTTGAAGCATGTTGTGCCTTGTAGCTTTAGTTGTTTTGTTAAGGTTTATTAGTGTATCGGGTCAACATGTTCATTGTTTCTATGCTTCGGCTTGGATTCAGGCATGGGTACCGGAACCTGTGTTGAAGCATGTTGTGCCTTTTAGCTGTAGGTGTTTCTGTAACCTATATCTTTTTGGAACAACATTGCAATCTTTTGTAAACTGTTCCTTAAAGCTTTAATGTACCAACTACCAAGTATGCCAGTATGGTTTATGTTGGTTACGACATACCTAAATTGACTTGTAAAATACAAACTGATCAAAACAAATTACTTTTCATTCAAAATTATACAATACCAAATATGCAAAAAATTATACGCTAGTATATAAAGTTGAAACACATTGAATACACCCAACCACCTATCTCTTCATCTACTTATTACACCTATCTTATATGTATTTGTTTTTCAAAATTTCTCTCCAATTTTTCGCTTATATTTTCTTGTTAAAAACCAAAATGGTTAGAGAGTATCATTTTCTTGTTAAGATAGATGAATCATCTATGCATGGCTTGGTAAGTTTTTTAATGTATTATAATCTTATAGTTTTGTTTAAATTTTGAATAAGATTTTTTATTTCCAGTTAAGTTATTGTTTGATATTAATCATCATGTTTTACCAAAGTCCTTTTTGGCTTTACATTCAACTATAAAAAATCCTGGTATTGTACACTTAGACATAACAAAAAAACTATATAATGTTAAAATTAGCTATTTAGAAGATTCTAAGTGTATGATCCATAGTCCTGGTTGGGTTAAGTATCTTGAAGATTACAATGTTGTTGCTGGATTCTATTTATATTTCTTTGAAATAGACTATGACATTTCATTAGTTAACGACTTTGATGAGAATGGTTGCCTACAGATCATGAATATTCAAGGAATTGTTATCCAAAAGAACTAAATGTTTAGCATTTGTAACTGAAGATTACCTTAACTTATGGTATTTTTATTTAACAATCATAATGTTTTTATTTATTTATTTCCTTCATAGTATATTATGTTTATATAGTAACTAACTTTTATGAATTTTATGATTTTAGATATTCCCATCTAATTTCATGAATGCACTCACAAGTGAAATGAAATATAAGTTTACTTCAAAGGTTACTATATCTACAAAATATGGTAGATATACAGTTAAATTTGTCTCATATAATGGTTATTCATTTGGATTTTATGGTTCCCAATGGGAAGATATATGTCAGCTACTAGAAATGAAACAAGGTTACATAATGCTTTAGAGTTATGTTGAATTTTATTTAGAGTTTCATTTGGAAGTATTTGATGAAAACTTGGTAGATATCGACGATGAAGAAGTCTATGTACCTTTAGGTTATAACTTAAAAATCCTAATTTTTATTTGAATATATCATATTCTTAATCATAATTTGTTTATGCAGAATCTCAAGAATTAGAAGTTATTCCAATTCGAGAACGACCAAAGAGATTTGAGAGTCAACTGACCTTAAGTGTTCTTGCTAAAGGACACATGGTATATTCCATATTATGTTTGGCTATTTCATAAATTATAGATTTAAATTTACACAATGAATTTTTAATAGAATTTTAAATATTGACAGGCTATACCCTGTGATTTTGTTCGCACTCACAGTGTTCAACGTTGTTGAAGATTATGTTTCTTTTGCGAAGGAGAAAGGTATGATATGGAAGTGAAGCTATTACCAGAAAGAAGTTATACACAACTAGAAAGCTATCCTTCTGCTAATGTTGTTGTTAAAGGCAAATGGGCGGATTTGAAAAAAAGAGTGTATTTAAAAAAACTATAAAATGACTTTCCAGTTGGTTCCTGCTGAAATTCATGGCAACAATTGTCTTATTTTTCATGTTTATTGAGAAACATGCACTGTTGAGAAACATGAACAAGGTTCAAAGATAGGTTTATGTTTATGTTTATGTTTATGTTGTACTTCTTTATAAACTGGATTGTAGTTGGTTTATGTATCTATTGTACTTGTTTATTATAGTAAGTGAATTGTTAACAATGTGCGGGTTAGAAAGATGTGTTGTATGGGTGATCGATATAATTTGTTTATGTTTGCGAATTATGTGTTTTGGAACATGAACATGGACAAAACTAGGACCAAATATGATCGGGTGCACAATTATATTTGAATCGTAATACTAGAAACACAGTTCGATGGACCGCGTGCATTTAAGATGAATTTAGGAAAAATCAATGTTTTTTACAAAAATTAACAGTGCCTCTAAAAAAATCATGGGATTCCCGAGAACCCCCTGGTTTAGTCCCTGAACATGAATGAATGTTTGTTGGTCTATGATGTTGTGTTAATCCACCCACTGACATGTTGTTGGATTTGTGACATGTTGTTGGAATGTTGGTTAGTCAGAAGCACATGTTAAGTTACTCCTAAGTTGCCATAAAGGCAGATCTTATATATCCTTACAAACACACACACATACACTCTTATCCTCACAACCACCCAAAACAGGTGAAAGGTGAGTGGTTATCATACCACTCCCTTTAGCCTTAATGTGACGATATGAATTTAATGCTAATAAGTCAAGAAATCAAATTTATTGATGCTTAAAAGTTGAGACAAAGGTGAAAAAATAAAAAAGTTTGTTTTATGTTTTTAAAATTATTGAAAAGAGTTTAGAAAAATCAAATAATGTTAGTCGAAAATATGTAGTATTTTTGTGTATCTTTATGATGAAGTAAATTTTATATTAAGACTACATAACATTATTAACATTCACTAACACCATCATTCTTCTTCTTTTTCATATTTTCATGTTCTTCAATATCATCTCTAACTTGTTTTCTGGTTTGATTTGAAACTTAGTTAGATCTTGCAAAATTTTCAAGATCTTATGACACATAGTTGGTAAATAAGATAAGTGTAGAAATTCTGGTGATGTTTTGAGTATAATACAAGGGGTCCGTTTTTGCATATTAGAGTAAATTGCATGTTTTATCCTTGTGGTATACACACACTCTCACCTTTAGTCCTCATTTCAAAGTAATTACACCACCCGTCACTACGGTTTACAAATCTTACATGTATCGTCCTTCCGTCATACTCCCATTAGATGACACCCTCACGTGCTGAGCACGTGAGGGTATTTACTTCTTTTACCATTCAAACGAGTGTTGACTCCTTATTTCCCTGGGACAAAAATTTTAAAAAACTTTCCACACACACTCTATTTCTCACTACCAAACCTGATTCTTCACTCCTAAAATCCAACAAACCCTAGATCAAAGATCATATCAATAGCAGATTCCTCGAAATCTATGGCTCTTTTTGTAGATAACAAAGGAAATGGACCTTTGAAAGGTTAGTATACCTAAAAACCATTTTTTTGTTATTTTACTCGTGGCTTATGTATTGAGTGTTTGCTATCTTTATAGATGACAAAAGAAAGGTAACAGGAATCAAGATTCTGGATGATCTTGAACAGAGGATTGAGAGAGTTGAAAAGATTCTTAACAAGGAAAAAGAAAAAATGAATCTTAAAAAGGGAAAAGGGAAAATGGTGATGGAAAGAGGTAAAACTTCTTTTGAGCAGATTGCATAGGCATTAGACTATTTAGGAGGGTAATTTACTCTATATAGTAATTGGGAAACTAACTTTAGACATTAGGAAACTAAGTTTAAGAAATAACTGATTTCATCCAAACACCCCTTTAAGCTGAATTGAACAAATGTACGTTAGGAAACTAAGTTTAGGAAACAACTGATTTCATCCAAACACCCCATTAAGCTTAAGGTACCTTAGGAAATAAGCTGAATTGAACCAGTGTACCTTAGGAAACTAAGTTTACGAATCAACTGATTTCATCCAAACACCCCTTTAAGCTGAATGGAACCAATGTACCTTAGGAAACTAAGTTTAAGAAAGAAATGATTTCATCCAAAACATCCCTTTTAGAGTAAAATAAGATGAATTGAACAAATGTACCTTAGGAAACTAAGTTTAGGAAAGAATTGATTTTATCAAAACACCCCTTTAAGAGTAAAATAAGATGAATACAACCAATCTACCTTAGGAAACTAAGTTTAGGAAAGAACTGATTTCATCAAAACACCCCTTTAAGCTTAAGGTATTTGCATCCATAATGATATTTACCAATCATATCTTATTTGCAGAGGTCATAATTATTGAGTCAAACAAAAATTCTAATGATAATCCTTTTCAAGTTACCTCTGATAATAGGGCCTTGCAGCTATGAACACTTGGCAACAAATTCTGAATAAGGAATTTTGAAAAATAAAATCCAAAGAAGATGTTGGAGGAAGAACACAAGATACTTTTGAATCCACTCACTAGGCCATTTCCAAAGATGGGTTTATGTTTCTGTTTCTATTTATGTTGTACTTTTTATGAACTGGATTGTGATTGGTTTATGTGTCTGGTGTACTTGTTTATTTCTTAATTATTAACAGTGTGTGGGTTAGAAAGATAGGTTGTATGGGTGATCGATACAGTTGGTTCATGTTTGTGTCTTATATGTTTTAGAACATGAATGAATGTATGTTGGTCTATGATGTTGTGTTAATCCACCCACTGACATGTTGTTGGATTTATAAAGCTTTTTAGTCCTTTTTGGTTAGGGTGATGGCTTTGCCAAAGCTCTAACCTTAGGTCTTGTTGCTGGTAAAAAAAGCACATGTTAAGTTACTCCTAAGTTACCATAAAGGCATATCTTATCCTTACAAGCACACACACACTTTTATCCTCACAACCACCCACCAACATAGTACGCACTCTTATCCTCACAACCACATCACATTCACTACCACCTCGATTAACGCGTCACCAGATGAAGCGAAATGATCAAGCTTTTAAGTATGGGTGTGAAAAAGGAGATGTAGTGTTGCGATCATCATGTAAACCTTACAGTTATGGTAGATAATACTATACATGTCTTTGTTCAAAGGTCAACTATATAAAAATAACTATTTATGTAATATATAAATAATTTACTTGTCAAAAAGACATTTCTTATGATTTCATTACTATGTAATAG